>JASDQU010106963.1:61119-80060 GCA_032191745.1 Picea mariana | reverse complement strand
CTAGAGCTATCCTATCAAATTAAAATCATTTAACTACTAGAATTTATTACAATAAATTTTTGTGATAGACAGATAAGATCGAACACATCGAATATGTACTACATGTGGCTTCATTAAAAGAAAATACATTCTCTAATGATCTCATGCGATCATCCAGCTCCAAAACATTAAAGAGGTTCTTTAATTACAATCCCTTCAAAATATTTTCATGATATGGCACTTTAAAATTTAAAATTGACTTAAAAATGTGCGTTGGTGCTTAGTTGGCCTCCACTCGTGCTTTTTTGGCCATGGTCTTGCATCATCATATACGACTACTAGAGATATTGAGGGAGAGGTGTGGAAGTATCCCTGCCACAACCTACTAGATCTCTCTCGTTGGCTCAAACTATAGGTTAACGATTACCTACTTCAAAGGATCCACGATGTTGTGAGGGAAGACTAAGACGATCTCTCACAAATATTCTAAGGGGTGCACAATAAGGCAGGTTCCTTATTACTTAGAGGCCCTTAGTCTCCCACAAGGTCTCTTGACAGAGTTTTGACTCCAAGGGTTAGATGTCTACCAAAATCAGTCAAAAGGCAAGTGCCACCCTTGGAGAACATAGTGCGTCTTGAACGACACGTCTCATAATTTAAACATGAATAAAGGCGAGTGGCACCCTTGGAGCACATAGTGCGTCTTGAAGGGCACGTCACGATGTTTAACATAGGTGAGTCAATGACCCTAGGTGCCTAAAAAGCAATAACTTACCTTGACATGGTTAGCCTTAAATTAATTATGTATTAGTAAAGTTTAATAATTTTAATTTCTCCCTTAAAAATTTGCTAAGACTAGTTAAATTTAAAGCTTAGGTCTAATTAGGACATGAGGACTAAAAAAATTAATTAAGCAATTAATAAACGGGGGATGAAGAAAATAAAAAGGGGGAAATTTAATTTAGAATTTAAAGGAGGATTAAATTATCTAAAAATTTAATTGATGTCTATGTGAAAAACTTGCTAAATTAAAACTTAGACAAAAAGGGAAATTAAATGCAAAAGGAATGTGGAACATAGAAAGGAATCTAGTCTAGAGAACTTTCCTAAAATGAACTCAACTAAGATTTAAGAAGGGTGTGAGTATTAATGGAAATTGTTGGTATAAAGGGACATCAAGGAGCATTTTTAGGAATGCTTTTAGGTGGGTGAGGGAAATTGGCAAATTAATTTAATTAATTAAATGAAATTCAGGTGCAACTAAGGGATCAAGTGACAAGTGTACGGGGGTGAATTTTTTCTAATTAACTTTTAATAAAATGAATTTAATGTGTAAAGGGAAGTGTCACTAAGGAGAAATATATAAAATAAATGACAGAGAAGGGGTATGGAGGACGACTGGTAGGTGTAAGGTTACACTGTCGATATTTTTCTTGACTTATTTTTTTTCTGGGATTTGGGATAACCAACTCGATTAGAGAGTGGTAGCTCAACCTTGCGAGGCGAGTTGGGAGTTGTCTTTTCTATGGTTTGTGTGCTTGTCCCCTCTGCAGCTCGGGGGTGTCAAGGGGAAGAAGAGTACACCTAGCATTGGTTGGGAGGTACCCATGAGGTATGAGAGATTAGCAAGCAAGGAGCGGGATGGAGCCCATGTGCGGGACTTAAAATTTGGAATCTTCACCTTTCAGCTACTGTACACATGTCTAAAATTTTCTGTTGTAAATTATTTAAATGTTTTTATATGTGGAATTTATATATTTATGTAATTGTAATGGTTTTCTACTACAGTTGGGAAATATTGCTTGATGTGGTTAGATAAAATATTTAAATGGATTGCCTATCTCACCTGAATTTTCATCCATTGTCTGCTTCCCATTACCCATGTTTTAAATTAAATGTTGGATCTATGGTTGTAATACATTTCTTCTGCATTGAGTAAAAAATGTTCCTTTGCTCCCTCACCCCTAGATCAGTTTTATTTTATTTTACCTTGTCCCAAGTATTTTCGCTTAGCTCTCCTTTCGTTTTTCTGTGTCCATCTCCCTTCCCTGCAGAATCTGGGTGTTTCCCTCCTCGAACTTTCTATTTGTTTAATCACCATCCAACAACAGCAGAACAAAGGTGAGGTGAGATAAGGGAATGGGATCAGAACATCATTTCCCTCCTCCACAACCGCTCCATCATTTTATTTCTTGTTCATGGGATTTGATCACGTGACCCCTTGTGACCGAGCTTAAGAAGGCAGATGATGCAGAGAAATTGTAAATGATTTCTTTGATCCAGACTAGGCTTCAACCATGTCTTTTTCCACTGTTCTCTGCTTACTTTGTAAGGACCTTTGTTTTAGCCATCGTGGACAGGGTATCAACGTGAAATTGTGTTCAATTAGCTAGATGCGGTGGCAGTAGTTAAATAAGAGACAATCTATGCTTCTAAGTATGATTTACATAGAATGCATTTTCCTTTAAAGATATATTCGAATGACATGTATTATCCTCGTTTTCCATTAGATAGAGGCAGTATCTGTATTTAAATCAGATACATGAACAATTATTACATCATTTAGGTTTGCATCATCATTCCGATAAACGAACCATAAGTTTCTGGCTGCTGTAATTATTTTTCTTTAGCTTTGGCAAAAGAAATCAAGAAATCAGGAGAATTTTTTAAATTAATGTGAAAACAAAACTTGTTTTTAATGACCATATAATTGTTGATGTGAGTCTTAAAACTGAAAAGCTCACCAAAGCTTATTCTATGGTATGTTTGATTCAGGGTCACTTCCATCGGTGGAAATTAAGATAATCTTGTAACCATATTTAATTCATTTCATTAAATTTTATTAGAAGGTTAAAGTCGAACCAAGCTTTGGATAAACCCTATGTATTTTCATTTCAATGCCCTCTAAAAGGAGCTCATGAGGTACCTTAAGAGATTCTATTTCAACATACTTCAAATTTTCAGCTCCACCTATTTTAATTCATTTAATTTAAAGTAATTTCCTTTGCAAATGACCCCAAGTCATAGTCATTATGGTAGTTCCCTGGAAGAGTTGAAATTAAGTTGTTGTCACATCATTTTCTTGGTCTAATTGAATATTTCTCGAAAGAGTAGAACATTCTACATTTTATATTCTTAAAATCCCAAGAAAAGATGAGATTTTGAACATGTCATCTAAACCAATTCTTGTGACTGATCTTGAATGGATTTCTTCCATCATTGGTAAGGGAGACATAATTAAGGATATGAGCTTAGATAATGGTAACCTAGTGTTTTTATTTCTAGATTTCTCCTCTATGTTGTTGAGGCACACCAAGGTTTAAATTCTTTTACCTCGTTTGATCTAGGCGTAGAAAGGGATTAGATTCTTACCCTATGAAATCAAAACTGTGAGGTCAATGACTCTTGTCTCCCAGACGCAGTGAAACTCACCTCTAATGCTCATCAATTTAATTGTTGTACGCAGCGGAATTCACTGCAAGGCTCAACATTTTTGCAATGCCTTAAATGGCCAATGACCCACCTGGAGTTTCTCACTTGCTTGTTCGTTGTATATAGTAGTTATATTCCTCTGCTTCCTTCCTGCGCATTTAATGAAGAGTGCCTTTAAGAAAGGAACTATTGTTTCCCTATGTTATTCCACTGGTTAGGTTTCTTCCCTTCCTTATTGTGTTTCCTTTCTGAGTTGAATTTAATTAAAACTTAGATAGGATATCTCGATATGTTCTTACATGCCACATGTTATGTGGTTACTTGTTGTTAATTAAACATGCTTGAAATCCCCTTATACTAGAAGGTATTTCTTTTTACTCAACCTTTAGGAACTGAAGGATATGAATCCCGACTATTAATGGGTAGGTTTTCATTTAAATTGTACCTTGTGACTTATGGTTTTTGTATTCATCTACTACCAATTTAATGCTATGTGGTTTTGGACAATCCACCCTTACCGCCTATCCTTTGTTTCTCCTTTTCTTTACAAAAGAATTGTATAACCATAGGTTGTTGATAAATTGGTTCACCATGTACATTAATGATTAGCATAATGATCAATGTTGGTGTGCCATGAATTACGGATAGTTACACTTGAGCATGGAATTTGCAGTGTCGATGGCTAATATTTAATAGATTGAATGCACGCACTTAGTTTAATGGGTAACACCATTGCACCTAAGCTTATATTGATGTATGTTGAATTTATGGGCAATAATTATTGGCACGATACATATTGATGATGAGACTGAGTAGAAGCTAGATTTCTCGTGCGCATTTCTTAGGTGGTGATGCATGACTAGTCTAATGATAGAACTTACTTGCGCACCTTATTTTTAATTAGACGTGTGATTGCTTCGTCATTCCCTTGCACCTCAGAATTAATGATAATTGTGTTTGATTCTATGTGATTGACTTCCCTACTCAATGAATTTAACGGATGATAAATATTGCACCATTAATGAAGGTGATGTATGTTTTAATTGCATTGATAGATTCTTGCGTGCCTTGAATTATGGTGTTGAAGTATGAATTAATTGTTAACTAGACGACTGATGAGCCATGAAAATGAAGTTGATGTTAAGTCTTGCTTCATTGAGTTAATGCTGACATGAGGAGTTATGTGGTTTCTTTTACCTCGTACGCATCGATTTTTATCTTGATGGGTTATCATTTTAGAAGTTGATCATGCATGCATTAATTAATTTGTGTTGATGGATTAATGCTCAAAATTTGATTCATGCACGCAATGATTTTTTATGTTGGTGACTTGTTTATTTAGAAGATAGATTTGCGTGCACATTGAACAATTTATGTTGAAGAAGGATGGTTTTAAAATTTAGAGTTCTCACGCACATTGAATAGTTAACATTGTTGAATTATTGTTAGAATTGATTTCCCACGCCATGAATTAATGTCGATGTGTGATGGAAATGATGATTACCCTTGTGCCATGATCAAATGATGAATGAGGATTGATTGATTATTTTCTTTTGCACCTTAATCTCATGATTTTTACCTTGCGTCCTTAATGGTCTTGTAAATTAATAATGATTACTTATGCTTATGGATTTTATGTAATGTATGATGGCTTAGATTTTAAACTTCATGCGCATATGGATTTTTTAATAAATGACATTCTTGGACATTAGTCTTGTAGAAGGTGATGGAAATTTATTATACGGATGACCGTATTTGTGACTGGGTCTCACACCTCTAGGGTAATGGATAAGTTCTTGTGCCTTGAATTTAGTATGTTATTTTATGTGTTATGAGAATGATTCTCCTACACCTTGATTAATTGATGTTTAATTTCCTACCAAAGGAAAAAGTGAAAAAAAAATTGAACTATTGTACGTCGATTATTGTCGTAATGGTGGGGGCCCTTACAACACCAATGAAAATCATTATTGTAAGGAATGCACAAATATTTTATTTCTTCTAAAGAGACAGTGAAGAAAATATATCACTGTGATTAAAAATAGTCTTAATATTGGTAGGGATAAGAGAATTATTAACAACCCAAATGTTAGTGAAAGGTTTCAATGACTTAGAACAAGGTTTTCAATTTCTGAGAAGGAAAAGTATCGATTTACTTTGCTACTCCAAGGGAATTACAGATCCAATCCATTATATCAGTATCACTAGAAATCAACATTCTTAGTTTTCTAAGGTGTTAGAAACTCCCAACGAAACAACTAAGATCAACAATAGAGGTTGTCCTAGTCTTGAATTATGGACATTGTTCATACTTAGGTTCACTACTATTAATGACAGTCCAAAGACAATGACCAATTTTTATACAGTAGATAAACTTATTGTTACAATTAACTCTATCAACCTATCAAGGATAAGGACATCTCCGTTAATTGATTTCAAATTCCAACTATTGTGATAAATATTAAGGATAGATACTGGATGTACGAGTAATCTAAATAATCTATTAACTGGTAATCCGAGTTAGTTATCACATGATATTCATTGTCTCTCGTAATAACTAGTTCTATAAAACGATAACAATTTTATTAACTTAATCGAAGTTCAATATAATGATCAAATAGTTTAAAGAATGGAGGATGAGGAGGGAGGAACACATGGTTCTGGATCCACGATATCGTAATTCAATGATACCTATGAAATCAATAATAGAGAGTCTACTTTTTAAAACATTCCCTTCTTATAATCTAGGTCATGAATTAATGAGTAGTGGAACTGCTAGACTTAATTCAAGTAAATTTGACTGGTGATAGCACATAGTGGTGGTTCAACTTGGTGAACTACTACAATTTTAAGCTATGTTAGATTCATTTAAATACTACCATCGCAAAGAGGTATATTAACGCTATTAGAGGAAGGTTTTGGCTTTCATCTGGTTCCATTATCAAGTCCAATTTAATAGTATTTGGTTAGGAATAAGGAAATTAGTTTCACTCACGAATGTATCAGTTGTGATCAATGCAACGGTTCTTGTGGGAATACTAGTTAATAGTTTATCTGAATTATTAACTTCCCCACTAACATTAAAATTCAAAACTCTTCAAATGTACAATTTTTTTTATCATTACAAGTTAGATATGGGTTCACTTAAAAATACACCATTCACGACTACAATAAGTCTGAAGGATTAATGCCATACGTAGAATGAGTGTTGACCTTACTACATTATTAATATCATTACACAACAACAAGAAAATCATATGTTTACTCCTTTGAAACGTTCTTCGACTTGTTAATCCATAAACAAGTTATATAGAGAGGTAATATGATGTGTATTTCATTAACTCCATGCGATATATATATTTTAAAATGAATGATCCATCAAAAATACCATCAAGTCAATGCATTCAGTCACAGAATGAAAATATACAAGAAACAAAACGTATAATGGTAACTATGCATAATATCCATCTAAATTTCATTATGAAATCATATACAATCAATTTACAACATTACATTGGAGAATTCGACCACCATTAGTTCTCTTGTGAATTGATTATCTAGTTTAAACAATAATATAACAATCGTAAAGGTTTTGAGCACCTTGCACGAGAGCAACTTGCACGCTCGTGAGAACTAACACAAAGCACCTACTCTGACCGAGATCGCATTCGTCGCTATCCCCCAGGGCGTGCCATGATCCCCTCATCAGAAATCATGCCATTCTAAGGTGATATATACGTCAATAACATTGGAGAAACACATCCTATCTAGACCAAGGAATGTAGATAATTCGATGTGCTAGAAACCGAATATTGAGAGGAAAACCACACCCATACCCCAACAACTGGTCAGCGAAATGTCAGAGGACAAAGACATGGGATGTCACAAGCCAATACACGACATCTTCCTCACCAAACCAATCACCCAATCTAATCTAGTCAATGATTACAATCGCTTTTAACATGATGATGCAGGAGCATCTCCCAGTTCTAGCGAGCCAGCGTGGAATGCATGTGGATAGCTAGACAAAACCAACACAAGTTTTGAAATTGTCTCGAAGATGATGCGTCAACCTTAAATGTGATATTAAAGAGAGGCATAATTTTATATTGTAATCAAACCTTGAGCCATATGCTCTCGTCTGAAGTAGATAGAGGCATTTATGTTGAGATGAAATAGGTAGATAGAATTTAATATTAGATTAGACAGTTTAGAAAGAAGGAGGGAAACAGGATATAGACACCCTCATTGTGCATTGTAACATAATTCTGAGCATTAAGAAGAGAAGCAGAGAGCTGTGGAAGAACAACCATGTACAGAGTTTGAATTGATAGAAGAGGTTGATTCAAATCCATGGTTTTGTGTTTGTTCTCTGTGTACGTATGTTGAATGCTATGCTCATAAGTATTTACTTCCTGTTATGCATTTGTTTTACATGCTATGTATGAATGATTTCTTGCTGAGTATTTGAAATCTGAGAAAGGAATTAGAAGATATGAGTTTCAATTGTTTCTCTATCTGAGCAAGGATTTCTGCAAGTAGTGCAGTTGAAGTCGTCCACAAGGAGTGCATTGACAGAAGGCTCAGATAGTTTAACTCTTGTTCTCGTTCACTCAGAAGTGGAATTGGGTTATAGGAGCCATGAAAGGAGTGCGTAGGCTAAGGAAAGTCTCAGTTGTGAATATGAGTGGAGTGTTGAAGGACTGTTGCTGCAGGAGTGTGCAGAGTCGAAGGTATTCAGCACTTGGAAGTGTCTGAGAGTTGCCGCAAGTAGTGCGTGCAAAACAGAATCTTCTATAAGACTCAGAGTCATGAGAAAGCTCAGGAGAGATAAATCCTTTGAAGCTATTGAAGGTAGCACAAAGATTTGGAGCATATCAAGTGACTCAAGGTGACGAAGGATTGGGACACAGTTGATTAAGTCCAGGAAGGAATCCTTGGTTCACTTCGTGAACGTATCGAGGAGGAGAAGACAAACGGTCAGGATCTTGTGGAGAGGATTTGCGAAATCCTGCCAACCGTCAGATTTGCCAGAGAAGCAAGGAGGATACGGTTACGTCCGGAGTTTAAGCTCAAGGGATTGTCGACTGTCAGATCAGTCCATAGTTACCCATAAATCATCCGATTTGGCAGGGGTTGCACCGGGTTTAAGCCTTCATGAGCAGAGTGGAAACTCTGAGAAGCATTGGAATATTGAGGTGTCGGAGTTCGGGAAATCGGGGATCTCGTGGACCAGATATCAAAAATTCCGTCATGGAAATATCGATGAGCTAAGAGCCATCCATATGTTGGGATAGGTTGCAGGAACTAGGAGTCATCAGTATATCGGAGGTTTAGAAGTCAAAAGCTCGAGAACTTTTGAGTCTCGCAATAGAGAAGGGATCATAGCCGTGGATCTTAGGTAAGACACGTCCCGGTTGACCGTTCGATTAGAGATTTGGTCATCGGGGTTCATAGGAGTGAAGTGGTTAGACTTTGTGGTTGGACGAAGTTCGAGGTTCGATCTGAGTCGTCCATCATTTGGGACACATGTCGGAAGATCTGAAGAAGTCGAGGTTTGACAATTCAGGAGTCCCAAAGGCAAGGGAAACGTTGCATCAGGAATCGTGATATCGTGAAACGTGATATCCCGACAACTAAAGGAGCGTGGGGGCATAGGAATTGGTGAGAGGACAGGTGGCATACTAGTTAGATATTTAGGGAAAGGAAAGTCCCGAAGTCTTATACATCAAGATTCATGATATAGAAAAGTACAAAATCCCGACAAGGTGACAGGAACGTGGATAGGTCAAACTAACGAGCGCATCGGAGTTTCGGTGTATCGGGGATCGGGGGCCGGTGAGGTGAGTTGTTTTGGAAATCGCAAGTGACGAAATCCCAATAGGAGGAACCCCAATAACAAAGTAAAAGGTCAGCGTTGAATTGCATTGAATTTCAGAGAATCACGAGGAACAAACACGTGACCACATGACTCGCGAAATAGTGAAGTCCGATTTCCCAATAGGAAAAGGTAGATCCCATGAGAGAGTTCTGTGAGTGCAGATTTCTCGATAGGGAAATAGAAGAACATTGAGTTCTTTGGGCCGAGAAGGGAGAGAGGATCCTGTGAGCGGACGTGCCTTGCGAGCACGCCTGCGTCAAGTGGTATCAGAGCTTAGAAAAGCTTCTTTGCTTTCTGTAGCAGGGAAAAAGAGAATTCGCCATGCCGCCAAGACGAAAAGATAGACAATCACCCGATCTAGAGGAGGAAAGGGAAATGCCAAGAGGAAGGGGTAGGCAAGTGCAGAATCCAGAAGTAGAAAGAGATCTGCATAACTTACGCGCTATTATTGTGGACATGGAGATAAGACAGAGGCGCACAACTGATGTAGGAGATATTAGTGAGTCCAAAAATGAAGATGATGTTGGACATGGAGAAGAAGAAATCCCAGCAGAAGATGCAGCAAATGAGCGCTTACTTAAAGCTGTTGCAAGAATGGGTGCAAAGGTGAAGATGGACATTCCAGTTTATGAGGAAAATCTAGATGTAGAAGAGCTTCTAGACTGGATTAGAGCTCTAGACACCTATTTTGACTATGAAGATATCGAAGAGAAAAAGAAAGTCAGGCATGTTGTTACGAGATTAAAAGGACATGCATCCTTGTGGTGGGATGAACTACAATTGGATAGGCATTTCCAAGGCAAGCAAAAAATTAAGAGTTGGGACAGGATGATTGCAAAGATGAAGGAAAAATTCATTCCCAGAGACTATCAAATTTCTCTGTTTAGGAGGATGCAGAACCTGAGATAGAAGTTTATGAAAGTGAATGAATATACTGAGGAATTTTATAGCTTGAATATCAGGGTAGGTCATCGTGAAAGAAATGACGAAAAAGTGGCCAGGTATATGAATGGCCTGAGATATGAGATTCAAGATGAGATGAGCATGGTAACCATCTGAACGGTAGAAGATGCTTATCAAATGGCTCTGAAGGCTGAAGAAAATCTGAGCTGAAAGCAGAGTCAGAGGGGCAGAGGCAGAAGTCAGCCCATAGGCAAATGAGTTGCCCAAAAAAAATGTCAGAAGCCCAAGGAAGACTGGAAGAAACCTCAGACTCGAGTCAAGAGAGGTTGAAGTTCACAACGAGGGAAATACGTTGATTAAAGAGAACAACATACTGAGCAGAGAGGAGGATATGATGATAATAATAGGTTTCCTCATACCATAGGTAGAGGAAGAGGAAGAGGTGGAGTAATCACATGCTTCACATGTGGAAAGAACGGGCACAAGTCATTCGAGTGTCCAGAGAAAAATAAAGAAACTGGAGAAAATCACATCACCGAGGCATAGGGGTGAAATGTTGAGGTGGAAGACGCTAAAGGCAGACAGTCACTGATGATGCGAAAGGTTCTCTTAACACCAGAGAAGGAGGTGGAGAATTCAGCGCAGAGAAATAGTCTTTTCAGAACAGCTTGCAAGACCAAGGGTTGGGCATGCAAGGTCATTGTGGACAGTGGTAGCACGGACAATCTTGTTTCAACCGAGATGGTAGAAAACCTGGAGCTAGAGATGACTGATCATCCAAGTCCATATAAAGTTTCGTGGCTACAAAAAGGACATAAGGTAAATGTCACCAAACAGTGCTTAGTTGAATTTAAGATAGGAGGATATAATGATAAGATATTATGTGATGTCATTCCTATGGATGTTTGTCATCTATTGCTGGGTAGACCGTGGAAATATGATAGAAATGTGATTCATGATGGGAGGATGAATACATATACCCTAGAGAAGAATGGGAGGACACACATGTTGCGTCCGATAAAGGATAAGGAGGTGAAACCGGAAGTAAGCAACATAGTACTTCTCATGAGTGGGAAGGAACTTCTTACAGAGGTTAAGAAGAAGGATGATACACAGTTCATTGTGGTGAGAAAACTGAAAATTGTTCTGACTAGAACAAGAGTGGATGATTTACCAGAGGAAGTTCAAGAACTGCTGGAAGAGTTCGCTGACATAGTAGTGGAAAAATTACCTCGTTCATTTCCACCGATGAGAAGTGTGAGTCATCATATCGATCTCATACCAGAAGCCAGTTTACCAAACAAAGCTACATACAGGTTGATGCCGCAAGAGAATGAGGAAGTTAAAAGGAAAGTCCAAGATTTGTTGGACAAAGGTTTGGTCAGGGAAAGCTTGAGTCCATGTGTTGCTCCGCCAGTACTCAGTCCGAAGAAAGACAGAGGCTGGAGGATGTGTACCGACTCAAGAGCGATCAATAAGATAACGATCAGGTACATATTTCCATTGCTGAGGATGGATGATCTGATGGACTGCTTGAGCAGAGCCAAGTATTTTTCAAAGATTGATTTGAAAAGCGGTTATCACCAAATCCGCATGAGAGAAGGTGATGAATGGAAGACAACATTAAAGACAAATGAGGGTTTGTATGAATGGATTTTTATTCCATTTGGCTTAACAAATGCGCCAAGTACCTTTATGAGGTTGATGAATGAAGTCTTGAAATATTTCATCGAAAAATTTGTTATCGTATATCTGGATGATATACTGATTTTCAGTAAAACGGAAGCTGAACATATGAAGAATTTGGCCATTGTGATGAAGAGATTACAGTAAGAGAAGTTGCTGATAAACATGAAGAAGTCCTCATTCATGAAGAGAGAGCTTATTTATTTTGGATTTGTTATTTTGGAAAATGAGTTGAGGATGGACCCATATAAGGTGGAGGTAATCAAGAATTGTCCATCATCGAGGAACATATTTGAGGTTAGAAGTTTTCACGGATTGGATAGTTTCTACCGAAAGTTCATTAGGAATTTCAGAGGAATTAGCGCAGCGATGATGGATACAGTGAAGAAAAGACATAAATCTTTCCACTGGACAGAAGAGGCTGAGAATAGCTTCAATTTTTTGAAGAGGAAGATCACGGAACAACCTGTTCTGGTGTTGCCAGATTTTCGAAAAACATTTCAAGTGAAATGCGATGCAAGTGGGTTTGCAATTGGGGTGGTCTTAAGTCAAGATGATAGACCAATTGCATATTTCAGCAAGAAGCTGAATCAAGCGAAGGTGAAGTATTCCACATATGATAAGGAATTTTATTCCATCATTTAGGCATTGAAAAAGTGGAGGCACTATTTGATTCTGAAGGAATTTGTTTTGTATAGTGATAACCATGCATTACAGTTTGTGACTCAATACAAGAAGTTGAATCAGAGACATGTCAAATGGGTTGAATACATGCAGAATTTTACATTTGTGATTAAACATATTTTGAGTACTGCTAACAAAGTTGTTGATGCTTTGAGCAGGAAGTGTTTGTTGTTGCACGAATTCAAATTCAAAACATTGGGTCTTGATGATCTCAGAGACATGTACGTAGATGATCTAGACTTCAAGGAGGCGTATGAACCAGCTAAGAATCTAGTTCTCAGGGATAGAAGCCAGTGGGATGAATACATGATCCAAGAAGGATTGTTGTTTAAAGGCAATCGACTGTGTATTCCAAATTGTTCCATGAGGGAGAATCTATTAAAGGAGAAACACAACGGAGGATTGGTCGGACATTTCGATCATGACAAAACATTCACAAAGCTGAGCAATTTATACTTTTCACCAATAATGCGATCAAAGGTCAAGAGATTTGTGGACAAATGCAGGATTTTCCAGCATTCTAAGGGAAGGAAGCAGAATGTGGGTTTTTATCAACCATTGGCCATACCAGAAAGGCCGTGGGATGCGATTAGCATGGATTTTGTATTGGGGTTGCCAAGAATGCAAAGAGGTTGTGATTCAATCTTTGTGGTGGTGGATATATTTTCCAAGATGGCACATTTTATCCCATGTCAGAAAACTAGTGACGCGACTCACATCGCGAACCTATTTTTCAAAGAAGTCATTTGACTTCACAGCTTACCAAGGAGCATAGTTTCAGACAGAGATACAAAGTTCATAGGGCATTTTTGGAGAACCTTATGGAAGAAACTAGGGACTAACTTGTTGTTTAGTTCAGTGTATCATCCGCAGATGGATGGACAGACAAAAGCGGTAAACAGAAGTCTGGGAGATTTGCTGAGAAGCTTGGTGACAGAGCACCATAGCAGTTGGGACAATATATTTCCGCAGGCAGAGTTTGTGTATAACGACTCAGTAAACAAGAGTACAGGACAGAGTCCATTTCAATTTGTCTATGGCATACAGTCGAGAGGAATATATGAACTAAGAGATTCAGAACAGAATGCCATTAGGAGTGCTAGTGCAGAAGATTTCGCAGAAGCGATGAAAGAACTTCACAGCCAGGTGAAGGAGCGATTGCTGAAATCAAGCCAAGAATATAAATGCAGAGCCGATCAGCATAGAAGACAAATTTAGTTTGAGGTTGGTGATCAGGTTCTGGCACATTTGAGAAAGGAAAGGTTCCCAAGAGGAACATACAATAAATTGAAGATGAAGAAAATCGGACCCTGCAAGGTCTTGAAGAAAATTGGAGAAAATGCTTATGAGATTGAATTACTCGATGGGATCAGAATTTCTCCGATATTCAATGTCTCATATTTGTACCCATACAAAGCTAAGGAAGTAGGAAAAAGTGATGAACAGTCAAAGATTCAGTGGAAAAAGCAGATGTCACTTGTAGATAAGCCACAGATGGAGTGGATACTAGATAAACGAGTGGGTAAGAAAACCATAAGGAAAGAATACTTCGAATAGTTGGTCAAGTGAAAGGACCATCTAGTTGAGGATGCCAGCTGGGAGACTAAGGCAGAGATACAAAAGCATGGAAATACCATGCAGGAGCTCATGGACAGGAGTCCATCAAAGTTTTCAAGCGAGGGAGTATGATGTAGGAGCATCTCCCAGTTCAAGCGAGCCAGCACGGAATGCAAGTGGACAGCTGGACAAAACCAGCACAATTTTTTAAATTGTCTCAAAGATAATGCACCGACCTTAAATGTGATATTAAAGAGAGGCATACTTTTATATTGTAATCAGACCTTGAGCCATACGCTATCATCTGAAGTAGATAGAGGCATTTATGTTGAGATGAAAATAGTAGATAGAATTTAATATTAGATTAGACAGTTTAGAAAGAAGGAGGGAAATGGGATATAGACACCCTCCTTGTGCATTGTAACATAATTCTGAGCATTGAGAAGAGAAGTAGAGAGCTGTGGAAGAACACCCATGGACAGAGTTTGAATTAATAGAAGAGGTTGATTCAAATCCATGGTTTTGTGTTTGTTCTCTGTGTACGTATTCTGAATGCTATGCTCATAAGTATTTACTTCCTGTTATGCATTTGTTTTACATGCTATGTATGAATGATTTCTTGTTGAGTGTTTAAAATATGAGAAAGGAAGTAGAAGAAATGAGTTTCAATTGTTTCTCTATCTGAGCAAGGATTCCTGCAAGGAGTGCAGTTGAAGTCGTCTGCAAGGAGTGCATTGATAAAAGGCTCAGATAGTTTAACTCTTGTTCTCCTTCACTCAGAAGTGAATTGGGTTATAGAAGCCGTGCAAGGAGTGCGCATGCTAAGGAAAGTATCAGTTGTGAATCTGAGCGGAGTGTTGAAGGATTGTTGCTGCAGGAGTGCACAGAGTCAAAGGTATTCATCACTTGGATGTGTCTGAGAGTTGCCACAAGGAGTGCGTGCAAAACAAAATCTTCTCTAAGACTCAGAGTCATGAGAAATCTCAGGAGAGATAAATCCTTTGAATCTATTAAAGGTAGCAGAAAGAGTTGGAGCATATCGAGTGAATCAAGGCGACGGAGGTTTGGGACACAGTTGATTAAGTCTAGGAAGGAATCCTTGCTTCACTTTGTGAACGTATCGAGGAGGAGAAGAGAGACGGTCAGGATCTTGTGGAGAGGATTTGTGAAATCCCACCAGCCGTCAAATTCGCCAGAGAAGCGAGGAGGATACGATTACGTCCAAAGTTTAAGCTCAAGGGATTGTGGACCGTCGGATGAGTCCATAGTTACCCGTCAATCGTCCAATTTGGTAGGAGTTGCACTAGGTTTAAGCCTTCGTGACCAGAGTGGAAACTTCGAGAAGCATCGGAATATTGAGTCGTTGGAGTTCAGGAAATCGGGGATCCTGTGGACTAGAGATCGACAATTCCGTCGTGGAAATACCGATGAGCTCAGAGTCGTCCATCTATTGGGACAGGTGGCAGGAACCAGGAGTCATCGATATATCGGAGGTTCAGAAGTCAAAATCTCAAGACCCTTTGAGTCTCGCAAAAACGAAGGGATCATAGCCATGGATCTCAAGTAAGACACGTGCCGGTTGACCACTCGATCAGAGATTTGGTCATCAAGGTTCATAGGAGTGAAGTGGTTAGACTTTGCATTTGGGCAAAGTTTGAGGTTCGATCTGAGCCATCCATCATTTGGGACATGTGTCGAAAGATCTGAAGAAGTTGGGGTTTGACAATTCGGGAGTCTTGAAGGCAAGGGAAACGTTGCATCAGGAATCATGATATCGTGAAACTTGATATCCCGACAACTAAAGGAGCGTGGGGCCACAAGAATTGGCGAGAGGACAGGTGGCATACTAGTTGGGGATTCAGGGAAAGGAAAGTCCCAAACTCTTAGACATCAGGATTCACGATATAGCAAAGTGCAAAATCCCAATGAGGTGACAGGAACGTAGATAGGTCAAACTCACGAGCGCATCGGAGTTTCGGTGTATCAGGGATCGGGGGCCAGTGAGGCAAGTTGTTTTGGACATCGCAAGTGCCGAAATGCCGATAGGAGGAACCCCGATAACAAAGTAAAAGGTCAACGTTGATTTGCATCAGATTTCGGAGAATCGTGAGGAACAAACGTGTGACCACAGGTCTCACGAAATCGCAAAGTCCGATTTTTCGATAGGAAAAGGGAGATCCCATGAGAGAGTTCTGTGGGTGCTGATTTCCCGATAGGGAAATAGAAGAACATTGATTTCTTCGGGTCGAGAAGGGAGAGAAGCTCCTGTGAGCGGACGTGCCTTGCGAGCACGCCTGCATCACATGAGTTGCCATTCTAGACGGGGCATGTCTAAGTTACAACTAGTCATTAACGTAAATAACTACATTAACAATCTTAAGGTAGAAATCTATCATTATAACACTTATGAACAATTAAATCTCAACATGTAGTCTAGCTATATTGACCGGACTAGCAATACTAGATCTCTAATAATATTTGAAGGAAACTACTAACTATTAGAAGGGCTAGAGAAATTTAGCAAGGAAATTAACATAGAGGTTACTTAACAATTAATATAGAAATAACAAGGCAATTACATGACCATTAACACGACAATTAAAAGTGAATTAACACGGTAATTTAAATTACTTTTGTCATAACAAGTAATATAGCAATAACAAGGAATGTAAGGTGTTAGTTAACATGTAACTCGTTGTGGCATTTAATCCAAAGAATGAATCTGTTGGCCATTTACATTGTCGTAGAAATTGTTCTGGCAATTAATATGACCATTACATAATGATGAATCTAGAAATAACAAGGCATTTAACTAATTGTTATCCATTTTATTTGCTGGAAAAAATCAAGGCAATTAATGTGACCATTACATAGCAATGAATCTGGAAATAGTAAAGCATTTAACTAACTGTTATCCATTTAATTTGCTGTGGAAAAATTAGCAAAAACGCAGTGCCCACAGGGTGGCCAATCGTGCCTAGTCGACAACAACTCAACAATTAAAGGCAAACGAATTCAATCAACACCAACGCAGTCCATCACTCAAGGGAAAACACAGTCACAGTTTGAAGGCAAAATGTGTTCATTACTACAAGTCAGTTATGAATTGAATAGAAAAAAAAAGGGTGGGCGAATTCAACATGCACACAGTCAATTTTTATTTACCAAAACCGTGGTCATTTCGGCAAGTGAATTTATGACTTAAAAGGATAAATTCGTGGGTGAATTCAACATGCACACATTCGATTTTTATTTACAAAAACTGTGGTCATTTCGGCAAGTGAATCTATGATTTTAAAGGATAAATTCATGGGAAAATTCAATAGCAACACAGTCAACATTTTCAAGATAAAATCGTGGGCGTTAACAACCACTCAACAAACGGTTGGGAGACACAAATCGTGGGCGTTAAGTCTGGTGAAAACATGCGTAATTAAAAATCTATGACAGTCAAATAGTGGGAATAAAAAGTCTGAGTATTAAATTTGTGGTGATGAATCGTTGCAACAGTAGGGATGCAGAGTTATAATTCAAAGAAAAATGCAGAACGCAAGGAATTATAATCGTGGTAAGAGAAAGGAATTATAAAATTATTTTCATTCACCTGGTATACCAATACAAAATCCATACATGAATCAATTTGTTTTTCCATTGCCTGAATACCCATACAAAATGCAGACATGAATCAATTCATTTTTCCATTGCTAGAATACCAATACAAAATACGGACATGAATCAATTCATTTTTCCATTGCCAGAATACCAATACAAAATGTAGACATGAATCAATTCGTTTTTTCATTGCCAGAATACCAATACAAAATGCAAACATGAATCAATTTGTTTTTTCATTGCCAAAATACCAATAAAAAATGCAGACAATAGTAAGAGAACTGAAAGGATCCAATCCGCCAAGGACAACAACGGAGGTAGACAGCTGATATTTTCGTCCTTCACTCATCATCCTCGCACAGAAAAGCAAGACATTGAGATCCATAGGTCTATTAACGTCGAAGTGACGACCATAGATCAGGCTCCTGGTGGACTGCCCAGGTGAGGAATGATGAGCTAGGGATGATAGGAAAAACCACCACAATGGTCACAATCAAACACCACAAGGAGATCAAGACATGCGGGGAAACGAAGGCCATGGGAGTCAATTAATCATCGAGCTAGTCTATGAAAGAAATTCATTCATCAATCTAGACAATTAGTTTACTTACTCCATTAAACACGCAGATCCAAGCATAAATCCTACAAAAATCTAAAATACAAAAAAGAAGAGAGCATATCGTTGCCTGATTGCCCGCTCTAAGTGACATCCCACGCACTCTGTGCAACTCCCGCTTGCCAACTGGCAAGACTTCACCGGTACCTCTCAACCAATGCTAGAGGTACTCTTCTTCCCCCTTAGCCCCTTGATCCACATAGGGGCCACACACACTATCCAGAGATTCAGCTAGCTCCTAGCTTGCCTTGCAAGGTGGAGCTACCACTCCTCACCGAGCTGGGTATCCCAACTCTCACAAGCTAAGTCAAACAAGTGGATATTTCTGCAGTGTAATGTTACGCAAACAAAAGAGATCCTTCATCTTTCTCCTCACTCCATTATATAGAGTTTCCAAGTCCTTTACCTTCCAAAAATCCCATTTAATTTAATGTTTAATAAAATAAATCCTAAAACTCCTCCCCGTAAAAGGGTCACCCATTCCCTTCATTCCTCCATAAATTAATTTCTTTAATTAATTAATTACCCCTATTTCCCTCACCCACCTAGAGTCACTCTTAGAATCACTCCTAGGTGTCTCCAAAATCCCTT
>JASDQU010106963.1:47876-60914 GCA_032191745.1 Picea mariana | reverse complement strand
AATTTCTCCCTTAAAAATTTGCTAAGCCTAGTTAAATTTAAATCCTAGGTCTAATTAGGATATGAGGACTAAAAAAATTAATTAAACAATTAATAAAGAGGGGATGAAGAAAATAAAAGGGGAAAAAAATAATTTAGAATTTAAAGGAGGATTAAATTATCTAAAAATCTAATTGATGTCTATGTGAAAAACTTGCTAAATACAAACTTAGACAAAAAGGCAAATTAAATGCAAAAGGAATGTGAAACACAGAAAGGAATCTAGTCTAGAAAAATTTCCTAAAATGAAATCAACTAAGATTTAAGAAGGGTGTCATTATTAATGGAAATTATTGCGTGAATAAAGGGACATCAAGGAGCATTTTTAGGAATTCTTTTAGGTGGGTGAGGGAAATTGGCAAATTAATTTAATTAATTAAATGAAATTCAGGTGCAACTAAGGGATCGAGTGACAAGTGTATCGGGGTGAATTTTTCCTAATTAACTTTCAATAAAATGAATTTAATGTGTAAAGGGAAGTGTCACTAAGGAGAAATATATAAAATAAATGACAGAGAAGGGGTATGGAGGATGACTGGTAGCTGTAAGGTTATGCTGTCAATATTTTTCTATGGTTATGAGTTGGGAGTTGTCTTTTCTATGGTTTGTGTGTTTGTCCCCTTTGCGGCTCGGGGGTGTCAGGGAGAAGAAGAGTACCCCTAGCATTGACTGGGAGGTACCCGTGAGGTATGAGAGATTAGCAAGAAACGAGCGGGATGGATCCCATGTGTGGGATAAAAACTGTGGAATCTTCACCTTCTCTGCAAAATCTGGGTGTTTCCTTCCTCGAATTTTTCAGTTGTTTAATTACCATCCAACAACAGCAGAACAAAGGTGAGGTGAGAGAAGGGCATGGGATCAGAACATCACTTCCCTTGAGGTGAGAGAAGGGCATGGGATCAGAACATCACTTCCCTCCTCTACAACCGCTCCATCATTTTTTTTCTTGTTCATGGGATTCGATCATGTGACCTCTCGTGAATGAGCTTACGAATGCAAATGATGTGGAGAAATTGTAAATGATTTCTTTGATCCGGACCAGGCTTCAACCATGTCTTTTTCAACTGTTCTCTGCTTACTTCGTAAGGACCTTTGTTTTAACCATGGTGGATAGGGTATCAGTGTGAAATCATGTTCAATTAGCTGGATGCGATGAGACAATCTATGCCTCTAAGTATGATTTACATAGAATGCATTTTCCTTTAAAGATATATTCGAACGACATGTATTATTCTCATTTTCCATTAGATGAAGGCAGTGGCTATATTTAAATCAGATACATGAACAATTATTTCATCATTTAGATTTGTGGCGTCATTCTGATAAACGAACCATAAGTTTATGGCTGCTGTAATTATTTTTCTTTAGCTTTGGCAAAAGAAATCAAGAAATAGGGAGCATTTTTAAAATTAATCTAAAAACAAAACTTGTTTTTAACGACCATATAATTGTTGATGTGACTCTTAGAACTGAAAATTTCACCAAAGCTTATCCTCCGATATGTTTGATTGAGGGTCACTTCCATCAGTGGAAATTAAAATAATCTTGTAACCATATTTAATTCATTTTGTTAAATTTTATTGGAAGGTTAAAGTGCAAACAAGCTTTGGCTAAACCCTATGTATTTTCATTTCAATGCCCTCTAAAAGGAGCTCATGAGGTACCGTAAGAGATTCTATTTCAACATACTTCAAATTTTCATCTCCACCTATTTTAATTCATTTAATTTAAAGTAATTGCCTTTGCAAAAGACCCCAAGTCATAGTCATTATGGTAGTTTCCTGGAAGAGTTGAAAAAGTTATTGTCGCATTGTTTTGTTGGTCGAATTGAATATTTCTTGAAAGAGTAGAACATTCTACATTTTATATTCTTAAAATCCGAAGAAAAGATGAGATTCTGAACATGTCATCTAAACCAATCCTTTGACTGATCTTGAATGGATTTCTTCCATCAGTGGTAAGGGAGACATAATTAAGGATATGAGCTTAGATAATGGTAACCTGGTGTTTTAATTTCTAGATTTCTCCTCTGTGTTGTTGAGGCACGCCAAGGTTTAAATTCTTTTACCTCGTTTGATCTGTGCGTAGAAAGGGATCAGATTCTTACCCTATGAAATCATAACTGTGAGCTCAGTGACTCTTGTCTCCCAGATGCAGCGAAACGCGCTTCTAACGCTCATCAATTTAATTGTTGTATGCAGCAAAATTCGCTGCAAGGCTCAACGTTTTCGCAACGCCTTTAAGGGCCAATGAGCCACCTGGAGTTTCTCACTTGCTTGTTCATTGTATATAGTGGTTAGATTCCTTTGCTTCCTTCCTACACATTTAAGGAAGAGTGCCTTTAAGAAAGGAACTATTGTTTCCCTATGTCATTCCACTGGTTAGGTTTCTTCCCTTCCTTATTGTGTTTCCTTTCTTAGCTGAATTTAATTAAAACTTAGATAGGATATCTCGAGACGTTCTTACATGCCACATGTTATGTGGTTACTTGTTGTTAATTAAACATGCTTGAAATCCTCTTATACTATAAGGTATTTCTTTTTACTCAACCTTTAGGAACTAAAGGATCTGAATCCCAACTATTAACGGGTAGTTTTTCATTTAAATTGTACCTTGTGACTTATGGTTTTTGTATTCATCTACTACCAATTTAATGCTATGTGGTTTTGGACAATCCACCCTTACCGTCTATCCTTTGTTTCTCCTTTTCTTTACAAAAGAATTGTATAACCATGTGTTGTTGATAAATTGGTTCACCATGTACATTAATGATTAGCATAATGATCAATGTTGTTGTGCCACGAATTACGGATAGTTGCACTTGCGCATGGAATTTGTAGTGTCGATGACTAATATTTAATAGATTGAATGCGTGCACTTAGTTTAATGGGTAACACCATTGCACCTAAGCTTATATTGATGTATGTTGAACTTATGGGAAATAATTATTGGCACGATACATATTGATGATGAGACTGAGTCGAATCTAGATTTCTCATGTGCATTTCTTAGGTGGTGATGCATGACTAGTCTAATGATAAAACTTACTTGCGCACCTTATTTTTAATTGGACGTGTGATTGCTTTTTCATTTCCTTGCACCTCAGAATTAATGATAATTGTGTTTGATTCTATGTGATTAACTTCCATGCTCAATGAATTTAACTGATGATAAATATTGCACCATTAATGAAGGTGATGTATGTTTTAATTGCATTAATAGATTCTTGCGTGCCTTGAATTATGGTGTTGAAGTATGAATTAATTGTTAACTAGACGACTGATGAGCCATGAAAATGAAGTTGACGTTAAGTCTTGCTTCATTGAATTAATGCTAACATGAGGAGTTATGTGGTTTCTTTTACCTCGCACGCATCGATTTTTATCTTGATGGGTCATCATTTTAGAAGTTGATCATGCATGCATTAATTAATTTGTGTTGATGGATTAATGCTCAAAAGTTGATTCATGCATGAAATGATTTTTTATGTTGGTGACTGATTTATTTAGAAGATAGATTTGCATGCACATTGAACAATTTATGTTGAAGAAGGATGGTTTTAAAATTTAGAGTTCTCACGCACATTGAATAGTTAACATTGTTGGATTATTGTTAGAATTGATTTCTCACGCCATGAATTAATGTCGATGTGTGATGAAAATGATGATTACCCTTATGCCATGATCAAATGATGAATGGGGATTGATTGATTATTTTCTTTTGCACCTTAATCTCATGATTTTTACCTTGCATCCTTAATGGTGTTGTAAATTAATAATGATTACTTATGCTTATGGATTTTATGTAATGTATGATGGCTTAGATTTTAAACTTCATGCGCATATGGAGTTTTTAATAAATGACATTCTTGGACATTAGTCTTCTAGCACGTAATGGAAATTTATTATACGGATGATCGTATTTGTGACAGGGTCTTGCACCTCGAAGGTAATGGATAAATCCTTGTGCCTTGAATTTAGTATGTTATTTTATGTGTTATGAGAATGATTCTCCTACACCTGGATTAATTGATGTTTAATTTCCTACCAAAGAAAAAAGGGAAAAAAAAATTGAACTATTGTACGTCGCTTATTGTCATAATGGTGGGGGCCCTTACAACACCAATGAAAATAATTATTGTAAGGAATGCACAAATATTTTATTTCTCCTAAAGAGACAGTGAAGAAAATATATCACTTTGATTAAAAATAGTCTTAATATTGGTAGGGATAAGAGAATTATTAACAACCCAAATGTTAGTGAAAGGTTTCAATGACTTAGAACAAGGTTTTCAATTTCTAAGAAGGAAAAGTATCGATTTACTTTGCTACTCCAAGGGAATCACATATCCAGTCCATGATATCAGTATCACTAGAGATCAACATTCTTAGTTTTCTAAGGTGGTAGAACCTCCCAACGAAACAACCAGGATCAACAATAGAGGTCGTCCTAGTCCTGAATTATGGACATTGTTCATACTTAGGTTCACTACTATTAATGATAGTCCGAAGACAATGACCAATTTTTATACAGTAGATAAAATTATTGTTACAATTAACTCTATCAACCTATCAAGGATAAGGACATCTCCATTAATTGAATTTCAAATTCCAACTATTGTGATAAATCTTAAGGACAAATACTCGATGTACGAGTAATCTAAATAATCTGTTAATTGGTAATCTGAGTTAGTTATCACATGATCTTCATTGTCTCTCGTAATAACTAGTTCTATAAAACAATAACAATTTTATTAACTTAATCGAAGTTCAATATAATGATCGAATAGTTTAAAGAATGGAGGATGAGGAGGGAGGAACACATGGTTCTAGATCCACGATATCATAATTCAATGATACCTCTGA
Source organism: Picea mariana (assembly GCA_032191745.1). Taxonomy (NCBI): domain Eukaryota; kingdom Viridiplantae; phylum Streptophyta; class Pinopsida; order Pinales; family Pinaceae; genus Picea; species Picea mariana. Next base: position 56,011 of record JASDQU010106963.1, on the reverse strand, counting down.
AATCAATAACAGAGATTCTAATTTTTAAAATATTCCCTTCTTATAATCTAGGTAATGAATTAATGAGTAGTGGAACTGCTATACTTAGTTCAAGTAAATTCGACTGGTCATAGCACATAGTGGTGGTTCAACTCGATGAACTACTACAATTTTAAGCTATGTTAGATTCATTTAAATACTACCATTGCAGAGAGGTATATTAACGCTATTAGAGGAAGGTTTTGGCTTCCATCTGGTTCCATTATCAAGCCCAATTTAACAGTATTTGGTTAGGAATAAGGAAATTAGTTTCACTCATGAATGTATCAGTTGTGATCAATGCAACGGTTCTTGTGGGAATGCTAGCTAATAGTTTATTTGAATTATTAACTTCCCCACTAACATTAAAATTCAAAACTCTTCAAATGTACAAATTTTTTATCATTACAAGTTAGAGATGGGTTCATTTAAAAATACACCATTCATGACTACAGTAATTCTGAAGGATTAATTCCATATGTAGAATGAGTGTTGACCTTACTACATTATTAATATCATTATACAACAACAAGAAAATCATATTTTTACTCCTTTGAAACATTCTTCGACTTGTCAATCCATAAAGAAGCTATACAGAGAGGTAATATGATGTGTATTCCATTAACTCCATGTGATATATATATTTTAAAATGAATGATCCATCAAAAACACCATCAAGTCAATGCATTCAATCACAGAATGAAAATATACAAGAAACAAAACGTATAATGGTAACTACGCATAATATCCATCTAAATTTCATTATGAAATCATATACAGTCAATTTACAACATTACATTGGAGAACTTGACCACCATTCATTCTCTTGTGAATTGATTATCTAGTTTAAACAATAATATAACAATTGTAAAGGTTCTGACATAAAAAATTAAACAATTTATATTTACAATACAATAACCAAGAGATAATGAAATCTAATGATGTTCTTCAATGTAGTATTGCACCAATCATTTTCATTCCCACTTGCCAATCCCAAGAATTCACCGATACCTCAGAGCCAATGCTATGGGTACTCTTCTTCCCCCTTAGCACCATGAGCTGCAAAGGGGCCACACACAAGAAACAAACAAACAATAGCTCTAAGGCTTTCCTCGCAAGGAAAATATTCCACTCTTTTTGCAATCTTGGCATCCCAACTCTCACAAGTAAAACACAGTCTACAAATATTTGGTAGCATAAAATTAAAAAGAATAAGTGAGATCCATTTCTCTTCTACACCATTTGTTTTATATAGATTTCTTATCTTGCACATGTCCTCATGCAAAAATAATTAACACTTTAGATTAAATTAATTATTTATTCACTCACACACTTGTCACAAAAGTTGCACAAGTAATTACCATTTTTTTTTTATTTGAAAAGACAATTTCCCTCACATTCCCCAATGTGTTCCTATTTTCACTCTTAGTTGTCCCTTTGTTCCCCAAATTCTTACTTAATGAGTGTCTCCTAACTAGATATTAGTTGGAGTTTGATTAGGAGTCTTCTTCTAGTTAGACTTAGTGTAGTTTTACTCTATATACTATTCTATGTGTATACTTATTCTCTCATATTATTATTTCTTCTATTTCAAAAATTCCATTTTATTTTTTTCATGCACACATGTGCATTTTATCCAACCTTTTAAAATTTATTCCACTTTTTCCTAGAGTTTGATTATTCTCAAATATCTTAACTTATGCCATAATTCATTTAGTTCTTTATTTAAATTTAGACTAAGACTTAGGATTAGAATTTTGTTAGGATTTATAATTAATAATTTATTGTTTAATTAATTAATTTATTCAAACAAGGTATAATCATTTCAAAGTTTTTTAGGCCACCTAGATTTATTGACTCAAATTTTTAATTACACAACATGCCCTTCAAGACACACCTTGGTGCTCCAAGGATGTCACTCACCTTGATTGGTTTTGGAAGTTTATCCGACCCTTAGAGTCAACACTTCACTCAGTCGACCTTGTGAGAGACTGAGGAATTCTAAGGAATAAGCTCTCTACCTTATTATGTGCCCCTTACAAATCTTCATGAGCAACTATCTCAGTTCACCCTCACGACATTGTAAACCTCTCAAACTAGGTAACCATTAAGATACAGTTCAGACCATGGTGGGAATGCTAGTAGGATGTGACAGGGATGCTACCACACCTCTCCTTGAAATGTTTTCCTTCTGTGCATGGCCCCTTAACTCCTTATGTGAGTCATATTAGCAATCATCGTCAATCCTTCATCCACTAACAAAAATATTGTCAATAATTCATATACACAAATCATATTGAAATCAATCATATGTCACATGTTCTTAAAATGAAATACTCAAACAATACAATCCACTCCATGACTCAATCTAGAGTTCAAGGAAGTTCATTGATTCCATCAACATCCATAACCTATCATATGTCTTGCACACTCAAGAAAACTCATGAATAAAATTTGTCAATATATATATACATCAAAATAACAATAAGTCAAATACATCATCATCATCATGCATAATCCATAATTGAAACAAAATAACAATTGACCATAACCAAATGACTTGTAACATCCCCATTGTTACGACAACAAGCAAAACAATTTTTTGTTTTGTTTTGTTTTGTTTTGGGAGTTAAGAGGAAAGAAGGAGACAATGACAATAGTTTAATCACACCACTGATGATGAACGCTAATACGTATTCTAAGAAGCAAGTTACTATGACACCACACATAGGCTCAAGACAAGTGACAAAACATGCACAAATAACAAAGAGGGTGACTACCCTTTTGACCGAAACACGACCACGCCTACAATCTAAGGTACAACATCCCCATCCCGACATCATGCCCTAGATGAACAAATAATATAACCTCAAGGTGCACAGACCTAATGCCTGAAGGTGTTTGACCCTTGTACAAGAGCAATTTGCATGCTCGTGAGCACTAACACAAAGCACCTACTCTGACCGAGATCACATTCGTCGCTATTCCCTAGGGCATGCCATGATCCCCTCATCAGAAATCATGCCATTCCAAGGTGATCTATGCATCAATAATGTTGGTGAAACACATCCTATCTAGACCAAGGAATCTAGATAGTCCGATGTGCTAGAAACTGAATACTGAGAGGAAAACCACACCCATACCCCAACAACTGGTTGACAAAATGTCAGAGGACAAAGACATGGGATGTCACAAGCTAATACATGACATCTTCTTCACCCAACCAATTACCCAATCTAATCTAGTCAATGATTACAATCGCTTTTAACATGAGTTTCCATTCTAGACAGGGCACGTCTAAGTTACAACTAGTCATTAACTTAAATAACAACATTAACAATCTTAAGGTAGAAATCTATCATTATAACACTTATGAACAGTTAAATCTCAACATGTAGTCTAGTTATATTGACCGAACTAACAATACTAGATCTCTAATAATATTAGAAGGAAACTACTAACTATTAGAAGGGCTGGAGCAATTTAGCGAGGAAATTAACATAGAGGTTACTTAACAATTAATATAGAAATAAGAAGGAAATTTCATGACCATTAACAAGACAATTAAAAGTGAGTTAACACGGTAGTTTACATGACTTTTGTCATAACAAGTAATATAGAAATAACAAGGCATTTAAGGTGTTAGTTAACATTTAACTCCTTGTGGCATTTAATCCAAAGAATGAATCTACTAGCCATTTACATTGTCGTAGAAATTGTTCTGTCAATTAATATGACCATTACATAACAATGAATCTAGAAATAACAAGGCATTTAACTAATTGTTATCCATTTTATTTGCTAGCAAAAATCAAGGCAATTAATGTGACCATTACATAGCAATGAATCTGGCAATAGCAAGGCATTTAACTAACTATTATCTATTTAATTTGTTGTGGAAAAATTAGCAAAAACGTAGTGCCCACACAGTGGCCAATCATGCCCAGTCGACAAAAACTCAACAATTAAAGTCCAACGAATTCAATCAACACCAACGCAGTCCATCACTCAAGGGAAAACGCAGTCACAGTTTGAAGGCAAAACGTGGGCATTACTGCAAGTCAGTTATGAATTGAATAGAAAAAAAAAAGGGTGGGTGAATTGAACATGCACACAGTCAATTTTTATTTACCAAAACCGTGGTCATTCTGGCAAGTGAATTTATGATTTAAAAGGATAAATTCGTGGGTGAATTCAACATGTGCACAGTCGATTTTTATTTACAAAAACCGTGGTCATTCCAGCAAGTGAATCTATGATTTTAAAGGATAAATTCGTGGGCAAATTCAATAGCAACACAGTCAACGTTTTCAAGAAAAAATCGTAGGCATTAACAACCACTCAACAAATGGTTGGGAGCAACAAATCATGGGCGTTAAGTCTGGTGAAAACATGCGTAATTAAAAATCCGTGATAGTCAAATAGTGGGAATAAAAAGTCTGAGTATTAAATTTGTGGTGATGAATCATTGCAACAGTAGGGATGCAAAGTTATAATTCAAAGAAAAACGCAGAACGCAATGAATTATAATCGTGGTAAGAGCAAGGAGTTATAAAATCGTTTTCATTCACCTGGTATATCAATACAAAATCCATACATGAATCAATTTGTTTTTCCATTGCCCGAATACCCATACAAAATGCAGACATGAATCAATTCATTTTTCCATTGCTAGAATACCAATACAAAATACAGACATGAATCAATTCATTTTTCCATTTCCAAAATACGAATACAAAATGCAGACATGAATCAATTCATTTTTTTATTGCCAGAATACCAATACAAAATGAAGACATGAATCAATTCATTTTTTCATTTCCAGAATACAAATAGAAAATGATGACAAAAGTAAGAGAACCGAAAGGATCCAATCAGCCAAGGACAACAACGGAGGTAGACAGCTGATAGTTTCGTCCTTCGCTCATCATCCTCTCATAGAAAGGCAGGACGTTGAGATCCATAGGTCTATTAACGCCGAAGCGACGACTGTATATCAAGCTCCTGACCGACTTCCCAGGCTAGGAATGATGAGCTAGGGATGATAGGCAAAACCACCACAATGGTCACAATCAAACACCACAAGGAGGTCAAGACATGCGCGGAAACGAAGGCCATGGGAGTTAATCAATCATCGAGCTAGTCTATGAAAGAAATTCATTCATCAATCTAGACAATCAGTTTACTTACTCCATTAAACATGCAGATCCAAGAATAAATCCTACAACAATCTAAAATACAAAAATGAAGAGAGCATACCATTGCCTGATCACCTGCTCTAAGTGACATCCTGCGTGCTTTGTGCAACTCCCGCTTGTCGACTGGCGAGACTTCACAGGTACCTCCCAGCCAATGCTAGAGGTACTCTTCTTCCCCCTTAGCCCCTCGATCCACATAGGGGCCACACACACTATCTAGAGATTCAGCTAGCTCCTAGCTCGCCTTGCAAGGTGGAGCTAGCACTCCTCACCGAGCTGGGTATCCCAACTCCCACAAGCTAAGTCAGTCAAGTAGATAATTCTGCAGCGTAACGTTACGCAAGCATAAGAGATCCTTCATCTTTCTCGTCACTCTATTATATAGAGTTTCCAAGTCCTTTACCTTCCCAAAATCCCATTTAATTTAATGTTTAATAAATTGAATCCTAAAACTCCACCCCGTACAAGTGTCACCCATCCCCTTCATTCCTCCATAAATTAATTTCTTTAATTAATTAATTACCCCTATTTCCCTCACCCACCTAGAGTCACTCTTAGAATCGCTCCTAGGTGTCTCCAAAATCCCTTACAGGTTTTAATGACTTTCCCCATTATTAATTTGATAGTTCAGTTTAAAATTAGAAAGCTCTTAAATGCTAGATACCTTACTAAGTTTGACTTTCTATTTTTTCCCTTGTGTTTCCCCTTTCTTTTTATGTTTCCCTCTTTTCCTAGTTCCCTAAATATTTTAGATTTCCCTCTTTCTTCTTTTCTTTAGAACTCAAATTGGCAGGTGTAGAAATTAACCCCCCCTTTTTTTCCCTTTTTCCTTTTTAATTAATAAATTTAAAATTATCATAAAATAATAAAACAATTATTTCCCTTCTTGAATTTTATCCTAACAGATTTTTATGAATCATTTAAATTTATTACCCCCTTCTTGTTACAAGATTTAACAAAGATTATAATTATTATTTATGTTGTTTTTATTTTTATTTTGTATATATATATATATATATATATATATATAAAGATAAAATTTTACCACTAGCATAATTTAGACCTAGACTTTCAATTTTTGTGTTGGGCAACATTTTATTAGGGAATTTGTTTTAAAAATTCTTATCACGTTATTCATCCTAAGGTTGTATAGGTTCATTCATTTATCATTAACAACGCGATGTGCCTTTCGGGACGTAGTAGGTGATCCAAGGGTGCCACTCACCTCATCTGTTCCCTTGCGCGACATGCCTGCACCACGTGCTCCAAGGGTGACACTCACCTCTTGACTGACTTGGTAGACATAAAAAACCTCTGGAGTCAATACTCCGTCAGGTGAACTTGTGGGAGACTAAGGGCCTCTAAGTAATAAGGTGCCCGCCTTATTACACACCCCTTAGAATCATCGTGAGTGATTGTCGCAGTCTTCCCTCACGACATCGTGGGTCCTCTCGAACTAGGTAACCATTAACCTACATTTCGAGCCACGACGTGAGTGCTAGTAGGCTGTGGCAGGGATGTTGTCCACACCTCTCCCTCAACCTCTCTGGTGGTCATGCGTGACCCCTCTACTCCACATGTGATTCTGGTCAGCAAGTTGTCGTCATCCTGCATCATCAACAAATCATGTCAGAAATATATCTATAATCATATCATTTAATCAGATGCACTAATATCACAATAAAACAATCAAACCCCAATGGTAAACTCCCCGACTCGATCCGAATTCCAAGGCATTGCATCAATGCCTCTGCATCCTCGAGTTCCAAAATACTACACACTCAGTAAAACTAAGTCAATAGAACCCGTCTATGTCAATGCAGTAAAAAAACATGTCACCAACCTATAACGCCTCATAATCAAAATCAATGTTTTAATAGCATAAAATCCGGATCGCTTGCGAGCAAGTGTCCTAAAAGAATAATTTTTATCAATGCGCAAGAGCGGAATGTTACACACTTTCACGTAAGTGTCCTGAAAGAATAAGTCAATAAAAGTGTGCTCGGTAGAATGAGATGTTACAATTTGGAAAGTGTTTCCCTTTCTCTCCACACATATAAAGATAAAATTTCAAATAGAACTATCCAATGATCATGAATCAAAAAAAGGAAATTCCAATCATGAATAATATGAAACCATCTTATTTCCACATATATTGTCTCCATTTAGAGTCAATATGTGCATCTGGTTCTTCCTGTTACACTTGAAAAACCATTAGTAGAATCATATAACACAATGGATTCTATCATGTAACCATATATTCATTTTCAATATTTGATATCATCAAAATAATATCAAATCATAGAACGTGAAAAATATATGTTCATAATAAACAATAATAACATCATTTATATCATAGGTATAGATCACATTATACATAAATGTATATCTCAACAACTTAGGTTATTCTTGTAACTAGAATTCCCTCATATAATAACATCACATCAATCAAATAAATTATAATCAAAATAGGGTAGTATATACACCCCCTCTTCAAGAAACTTCATACTGAAGCTTAATAATAAATAAGGAAAGTGATGATGTAACTTATTCACATAATGTTAAGTAGTTGAATTGGGACTATAATTATCCCATTGGGACTTTACTTTTTTATGAAACGATGTTGAATTTCTCAAGTTTTCCAATACATTGTGTGGATTAGTTTTTCCTTCAATTCTTCCTTATCAAACATATTTAAATGACTGAAATCAATAAGATGAGAAATATTTTAAATATAATGGCACAAAGTAGAGACAAGAAAAATATCACGCATATGATATATAGATAATGGTAATGCAAGATGATAAGAAGTTGGTCCTAATATTTTAGTGATATTAAATGGATCCACATACCATAGAGACAACTTGGATCCCTTTCAAAATTTAATTGAACTATTTTACAGTCCAACTCATAATACAC
>JASDQU010106963.1:22108-34786 GCA_032191745.1 Picea mariana | reverse complement strand
CACCATTGGAAGAAGTGCAAGACATACAATCTGTCTTCTCCCCTAATGTTACCGATGCTCCACAATCCCCTATCCTCACTCAAGATACTTTCTCTGAGGGGAACATGGGTAACATCTCTACCACAATTACGATTGACATTTCAGTCAAAGAAGGTATCATGGAAAACATCAATCTTGGTGCCAATTATGCGCCCGACGAAGTGGTTTCTTACACCGCTTTGCTCAAAGAATTCTGCGATGTATTTGCATGGAGTTACGAGGAAATGCCAGGGATCGATCCGTCGATCATCATACACGAAATCAAGGCTTACCCTGACGCAAAACCGGTTCGACAGAAACTCCGCCTGGTTCACCCTAAGAAACTGGCAGCTATAAAGGTGGAAGTTGAAAAACTTCTGAAATATGGCTTCATTTACCCTGTCCCTTTGACGGAATGGGTCTCCACTTCTGAAATCTGGCTTCATTTACCCTGTCCCTTTGACGGAATGGGTCTCCAACCTCATTTCGATTGCTAAGAAACAAGGTACCATCCGTGTTTGCGTAGATTACCGCGATCTTAACAAAGCTTTTCCCAAGGACAACTACCCTACACCTTTTATCGATCAGATCATCGATAATTGCGCGGGAAGTGTAATCTTCTCTTTCATGGATGGCTTTTCTGGATACAACCATATTGAAATCTTACCCGCCAATCAACATAAGACGGCCTTCATCTGCCCTTGGGGGACTTTCGCTTACCGAAAGCTACCGTTTGGCCTTAAAAATGCTGGTGCTACCTTCTAGCAAGCCATGTCCTATGCTTTCCATGACATCAAACATATCGCAGAACCCTACCTCTATGATTTATCCACCCATTCATCCAACCGACCCGATCACATTGATCACTTGCGGACGATTTTTCTGCGATGTCGCTTCTATCGTATTCGTCTGAACCCACATAAATGCATTTTTGCTGTCGAATCCGGCCGACTCCTCATTTTCATCGTCTCCAAAGATGGGATCAGGGTGGATCCCTTAAATATCAAGGCCATCCTAGCCTTACCCCCACCCACCAACTTAACCCAACTTCAAAGTTTGCAAGGCAAAGCAAACTTTCTTCGCCGTTTTATCTGCAATTACGCCCAGATCACTAAGGGATTCATGCGGCTACTACAAAAGAAAGTCCCTTTCATCTAGGATGACACCGCCCAATAGTCATTCGACGCTCTCAAGCATGGTTTGACCCATGCTCCTTTGTTACATCCTCCTGACTACACAAAGCATTATATCCTTTACTTGGCCGCTTCTACTTCCACCATTGCAATGGTGTTAGTCCAAGAGGATTCTAACGGCGAAGAAAACATCATTTATTATCTGAGCAAGGGTTTATCTAGACCCGAACTCAGATATTCGCATGTCGAGAAACTGGCTATGGCAGCCGTCATTGTTGTCCAAAGATTCCGCCACTACATCTTATTACGCAGCACCACAGTAATCGCAGACTCTAACCCATGTACCACGTCTTGACGCATCAAGTANAAAATATTCAAAATGGATCGTTATTCTTCAAGAATTTGATCTCGAGTTTGCGAAGGCTAAGGCCAAAAAATCTCTGGTATTTGTCGAGCTCATCTGTTCTCTTCCTGGTGCCGATGAAAACATTGAACCTAGAGATTCTCTCCCCGATGAATCTCTCTTCCTCATCAGCACTTCTGATCCTTGGTACGGAGATATTCTCCTCTACCTTCGAACTCAACGTTTTCATCCCAACATCTCTCATGAAGAACGATGACACATCCGTCACCACTCTCGCCGTTATCTCATCCTCGGCGACACAATGTATCGCCGTGGTATTGACACCATTCTTCGGCGATGCCTGATTCACGAAGAGGCTGAACGCATTTTGAACGATTGTCACCTTGGCGCTTGTGGCGGCCACCTTTCTGGTATGGCCACAGCCCAAAAAATCTTACGTGTCGGCTACTTTTGACCCTCGATTTTCAAAGATTGCATCGTGGCCATCAAAAAATGCCCACCCTGCCAAATATTTAACAAGAAGGCACGCACCCACCCCACTGAACTGCACCCCATCATTGCCATCAGCCCCTTTTCCAAATGGGGCATCGATTTCATGCAGTGTAAGCCTACCTCAGCCAGGGGGCATGGTTACATCATCGTCGCCGTTGACTATTTCACAAAATGGGATGAGGCTATGCCTACCTTCCTGAATGATGGTCGTACTGTAGCTCTATTCCTCTTCAACCACATCATTACTCATTTTGGTATACCACATGCCATTTTCACCGACCATGGTGCACATTTCAAAAACCAGATGATGAGCGAGTTACATGTCAAATTGGGTTTCCGTCATGAAAACTCATCCCCTTACTACCCTCAAGCGAATGGGCAAGTAGAAGCTATCAACAAAGTTTTAAAAACCATGATCCAACGCATGGTAGGGGAAAACAAGACATCATGGCACTTACAACTATTTTCTGCTCTCTGGGCCTATCGCACGTCTGTGAAAACCTCAACTGGATTCACCCCTTTCCAGTTGGTCTATGGTATTGAAGCCTTCCTACCAATCGAGTGTGAAATTCCATCACTCAAGTTGAAAGTAGAACTCCTGCCCCATACTTCTGCGCAAGAAGAACGATTCTTGTATCTATTCAAGTTGGACGAAACACGCCATGATGCTGCTCTCGTTAATGAGGCACATCAGAAATGAATTAAGAGTCAATATGACAAATCTGTCCAACCTCGAGCCTTCGCAGAAGGAGACTTAGTCCTCGTTTATGACCAAGCTCACGATAAATTGGGAACAGGAAAGTTAGAACCTATGTGGCACGGTCCTTACATCGTGAAGCATGTTTTACATAGAGGTGCTTATGAACTAGTAGACCATGATGGAATTTCCCTGGGAGAGCCCCGAAATGGGCTTTACCTTAAGAGGTACTATGCCTAGATTATCTAGCATCTGTACTTTGTACATTATTGTATTGTAGTTTGGTGTGTCTTTTCTTTCGCGTGCTCGAGTCTTTATCGTTGCCGCTCATGACTGTGCCTGTGTTGTCATGCGCAGATGACGTCTGCCTTTCCTATCTTTTTTGGGTTTGCAGATGGCGCCAGCCGACATACCCAGAACATTGCCTCGGCAACATGGGTTATTTATCAGTTTGACGAGGCGGTGAGTTCAGGAGGCATCTGTTTAGGACCAGCAACCAACAATATGGCAGAATATCATGCTGTCATTGGATTCTTGACCCAAGCCTCCTCTCTAGGTATCTCTAGTATCTTTATTTACTTAGACTCCCAACTCGTGGTTCATCAACTCAACCGCATCTATGCTATCCGTAGTCCTATCCTGCTACGTCTACACTTGCAATTTCGTCGTCTTGAACGAATGTTCGATTACATTGAATATAGACACATTCCCAGAGAAGTCAATAGTGTTTCAGATTCGTTATCCAATTATATCATGGGTCGGTATTTAGCCCACAGATAAGATTCAAGGAAAGTAAAAACTGTACATTACATGTAAATTAAAACACACCACAGACACCATCATGTACAAATCATCGGCATCATAAAAACTTGAAACTGTGGCGTGACTGAAATATATATGTGACATGACTGAAATGTTTGCATTGCATCAAAAAGTCTGTAAGAGAGCAAAATATTGGGTTCATCCACCCATACAATATCTCCTGACAAGGTACACAAAAATATGATCAAGGAGACTCTAATATCCCCGTGCCACATTATGTTGTGAGTAACATAATACTGTGTGTACTACACGCCTCAACAGAGAAATGATATTCTCTGGCACCCCTACAGTGTGCCGCTGCAGATGCCAAGGCACGTCCCCCCTCTGCAGAGGAGGGATGCCCATAGTAAGGCCTTGGAGGTTCCTCTCGACCTCCCGAAGGCCCACCACCGGTACTGCTGGGTCTGCTACAACTGGGGCGCCACCACGACGACCCGGCACTGGTATATCCACTGGGCATACTGCTCCCTTGTCTGCATATTGAAAACAAAACATTTGTTAAAAAAACTCTCTTGCATACCCAAAGAAAATACATATACATCAAAAACTTAAAAAACAAACTTGACAAGAAATGGCTTAGTTTCTTACCTGACTCGTCCCAATCCTCTCCCGCGGGTAAAATCAGATCCATACTCCCATGGAAGTCTACGTCAGCGTAGGGGAAGTCCTCTATCCAGAGGTACTGTCGTCTCAACCAGGTGAAGAAGTCACCAGTAAAATGAAATTCTGACTCCGAGACTAGTCTAGGAGACAGGCTAGTCCATCTCTCCATACGAGGCTCGTCCATGGGTCGCACTACCAGTGCGATCTGAGGTTGCATCTGAGGGATGTGCTCCAAGAAAAATGAGACTAAGAACGAGCCATAACCGAACTGTTTCTGACCATTCCTGCATCGAGAGATTTGTTCCTTCACATTCCAAAGGAACGCCGCACTCCAATTGAAAAGTGTTGGCTATAAACACTGAACAACATAGGCCACCTGTGATCTTGAGGCCAAATGAGCACTCATGCTACCAGTCACACTCGTGATAGCGAACAATATCGATCAGAGAGGCAGATCTCGTACATCCTTGATAGGGATCCTGCCCCCTACCAATCTTGCTCCCGGAACACAGTGACGTGCCAGATACACGTCCACCTGCTCAGGTAATGCCCTCTGCCCTATAAAATCTATGGGAACCCCTCTTTTCGACAGGCCGGTCAAAAAATACACATCTTCCAACTCAATCGTCAGGAGCTGTGTACCAATACAGAATCCCTGTTCTGTAACATCCCACAGGCTAATCATGTGCTCAAGCAGTAGAATCTCTCTTTTCATTTTTTGCAGTTTAAAAAACTTGAGCAATCCATAGGCCCTCAAAGCGGCCCATGTACAGGGACTTCAGAGAGCGGCTAAATCATCCATTCCGTGCTCTCACTCTTTCCATTCGATCATGATGCCGAATACACCTACAAAACAAAAAATCAAAATTTGCATCATTCCCCACGTTTTTGTGATTTCGGCGATTTTCAAAAGACATTTTAAAACATAAAAGTGAATGCCCATGACATCTAAAAGTAACCAATCATCCTTTTTAGCCACCACACCCTTTAAGATTCATCAAACAATGATTAAAACATGGTAAAAATGCAACACGAATTGAGGAGGTGCGTGGGCCCTTTGGGGGAAATTTCCACGAGTTTCTTTCAATAAAATGGTCAGTCTAATCAAGTGTAAGGGCGTAGGCATCACAACTACCCTTCCCCAATGCATTTTTGCAAAAGAATCCCCCCATTTCGTTGACTTCTAAAAGGAGGCCGATTTGGTTTAAAATGGATGACCTAGGGATTTATGTTTTAAATTGATTATGCCATGAAGATCAACTTGAAACCATGCAATTGAAAGAGTGAAGGATGAGCACCTACCTGGCTCGAACGGTGAACAAAACGGTCGATCGTAGCTCCGACACCGAGAAAAACAAGATTTGCTCCAATCGAGATTCTCCGACACTCCACAAATCCTTGCGAATGAAAATGGTAAATGAGTTTTTTGAATCAATTGCTATATATAAAATTTCATTTTCTATAAGCTATGGTCATTTTGGGTTTCTCTAACGGTGAAAATGTCTTCACTAATATCTATTCGATAGTTTCTAGCATTGAAGGATTCTTGGCAGTTCTAATGAATCATTCACCTTGTCATATTTATGAGCATAGTCTTAGTTCGTTCTCGAGCTCGACAATATGAGAACGTAACCGGGTAAAATTTTATCACTTTTTCGGACCCATACGAATACGTCACACAAAAAAGGAGCCCCCCTAGAGTCTACTTAAACCCTTTTCAGACTCTCTAAATATGAAAAGATTGTCGAGTGATCTTTCTTTCTTTCACACTCGCTAAAAGGTCAGAAGAAGCGTCTTTCGAGCGATAGTTCAACCCTTTTTCGGTCTCGTTGGACTACTGTACGAAAAAGGAACTGAGAGAGTTCTTTTTTAAGTGTTTTTCCAAACTCTATAATCCCAAAAAACCTTCGAGTTTTCTGTCTTTGGAATCGTTAAAGCACACATCGACAGACCCATATGGGAACGAACCCTTACTTCTTCCACTTCGTTAAAACAAAGAAAGAGGAACTTACTGAAGGTGAGTTATATCGAGCATGTGTTATCCTCCTCGAGCTCATTAAATCAAAAATAGGTACTCATCTATCTGGATGGGGGAAAAATTGAAAGGAGCAAGCCAAGCAGTCTCTTGAGAACATCATCTAGCACTTCTTAGAGTCGCCCTTGAACACGACACTTTGTTATTTTGCATACATCATAATCCGCTAAACCTTTGCACTGAGCCAATCCTCTAAGTTTCCTTTCACTCCTTTGAGTCACTTGACGCAAGTCACGGTACCCACTGCATAGTTTTGGTCCATGTCATGTTTCTCTGTTGTGCCTCAGTGTTCAAGGGAAGTATCCACCTCAAGAGTCAACCATCCCGAATATCTTGTCTCACAACCCGTGTCAGTCCATGTTCTTTTTGATCTACCAATTACATCTCCATGTCCGTTTCATGTCGTTGACGGGGGATACATCAAGGCCCTCCCTCGACGAGTCTATTCCTGTCGACTTCAACACATTATCATGGGAAACCATTATTCCTGTCGATGGGGGAAACCATTTATTACTTTGGGACCTTCATGCCTCAATGGCAGGCCTCCTCACATTCGACAGTGGGTTTACATCATTGACCTCTGATCGAATGATTCCATGAATGTTCGACTTCAACTCATCTATTCACACTCGGTGGAATGTATTGAGCTACCTTGGGAATCATTGACATTAATGGTGATCTCCCTCGCACTTGTTAACAGTTTACCTCATTGACCAGTAATCAAGTGGTTTCTGCCATGTTCGACATCAAGACATCTATTCACATGGTCAGATTCGTGCCATGTTGGGATTGGTATGAAGACCCTGGGTAATGGAACCAATATTGTTTGATGTAAATATGACTCCTTATTATTTTTTCATTGTTGATAATAAATAAATATGGATGAAATCCAAAGTGGTCCCCTTATGGTGAAAGCCCTCACGGGAAGACGCTTTGTGGAGTAAGAGAACCCATGCTTAATTGTTGAACAATGAGATGAAGGATAGTGAATTTTTTAGTGAAAATATCCTATATGGATAGTGCTTATCATGTAATTTCTGGTGGTATGTGGAACATCACATAATTCTTCACAGTTAGAGAGTTATGGTCATGAAAAGTTGGAGACCCCAGGTTTGGGTAATGAACCCAAGTTTGTTTGATGGGTAACAGTATGATTTATGATATATTTTTAGATAATACTATTCTATATGGATAGTACATGTCATGCCATTTCTGGTGGTATGTTGAACGTCACATAACTCCTCACAGTTTGAGAGTTATGGCCTTACGAAGTTGGAGGACCCTCATATGTCATCTAGAATCCCTAAAATGTCAAAGTAGTCAAAGTGGTTTAAGAGATTTTAAAAGGTAAATAATAAAGTTAAGTAATGAGTGTATTATAATTCAAAGTGAATAAAAAATAAATTATTTCAATAATAAATTTAATGGAAAAATTTGAAGTGGGTTAACCCTAAAATAAGGAAAGTAGGGCTAAGTGACCTAGAAGATGTTTTTAAGGAAGCCACTTGGAGAGTATAAATAAGAGGCAAGGCTCTCTCATTTTAAACACACTTGAGCATATTGAATATCTATAGGTGTATGAGGTAACCAAAGGATATCTAAGCTGAAATTTTTAGGAAAGTAAATAAAAGAAGGCCGAAATGCAAGGAAGGATAAATTATTTTGATGGTACTTTCTAAGGTATGTTATTTACAGGTCATCTCACCATTTTCGATATAAGTTTTTTTCTATAATTACTCAGACCCTGAAATTTCTATGCAAGTGAGAAAACATATCCAAGTATATGTGGGAAAAAATTAAGTTTTTTTTTGTTGTATTTTTGGAGTTACACTCCGTGGAAAATAGGGTTTGTGGCTAGTCCTTAAACTAGTCAAAAATAGGTGTTTTGGGTAAAAACATCATAACTTCTTCATAACAGATCCAAATTTAGAGAGACAAAATGTGTTGGTTAGGGTATAGTCTTTAGTATGTTGTGTAATATTTTTAGATCATTTCAACAAATATTCCATGTGGGGCACGCTCTACAAGTTCACTCTCTAGAATAAGCTAGAATTTAGCAAGGTGTGTCATTTTTGCTATAACTCCTTTTCTGAGAGGTTCCAAGTAGTGATACTTGGATTAATTACATAAAAAACACTAAATAACATTGTGTATAATTTTATAATCTTTATACATTACAAGAATAAAGGTATGATTACTTCAAGTTAGGGTTGTTAACTAATCCAAAACTAGGCACGTGAGACTAAAGAAAAGTTTGATGAAATGTTAGTCTCTTGTTGTTAAAGTTAAGGAATGTTTGTAGGAATGTGATCATATACACCAGGTATATTACAGAGTTATAAATCAGATTTGGATGATGAAATTGATGGGGTATTTTGGTTGAGTTACATGTTGAGTACATGGTTGAGACAAGTAGTTGATGAGTTGGCACATATATGAGGTGTAGAGTTGATGATGTTGGTACATATTGATGAGTCATAGTTGATGAGTAGTTGACACGTGATTAGTACATACTTGGTACATGGTTGGATGCATTTGTTTATGGTATAGGTTGATTACAGGTTGGTGCATGGTTGATGTACTTGTTTATGGTACAGGTTGATTACAGGTTGAGGTACAGGTTGATGCATGGTTGATGCACGGTTCAGATTTATTGCTACAGGTTTACAGTGGTATATATCACAGTGATAGTGTGACATTGGTTCCATCATTCTACTTCTACTTCAGAGTGGCAGGATGGGGGAAGGGAAGGTGGTTGTAGCCACCTTCCGGTTGTAGCCGAAGAACATAGGGGGTTGTAGCCTCCTTCTGGTTGTAGCCAGAGAATTGGGGAGTTGGAGATTCCCTCAGGTTATAGCCTGAGAAACTATGGGGTTGGAGCCTCCTTCCAGTTGCAACTGGAAAACAAAGGAAGTCAGTGCTTCCAATGAATGTAATTCTTCAAGACATATAAGAAAAAACATTCTGTGGTTTTCTCCCGATTTGGGTTTCCACGTAAAAAACTGGTGTACTGTGTATGTGTATGATTATTCATTTGTTCATTTCTTATTTACTCTATAGTTATTGGATGATAATGCTCCATTGATATAACACTTGGATTATATGGTTAAAAGGGATTAAATTGATTTATTACTGATTCACTCCCCCTCTTAGTAATCCAACAAATTGTATCAGAGCAAGGTTCCTTCATGAAACAATTTAACCACTGGGAGGAGATCATGGATTATTCTAATAATGGAGTACCAACGTTTAATGTTAAGAATGGTTTTAAGTATGAGATGTGAAGAAGAAGGACATAAGTATTTTTACAGGCACATGGATATTATATTTGGCTATCAGTTGTTACAGGATATGATAGTTCAAAAAGGGAAAATACTACAACCAAGAAGGAATTGAAGAAGAATAACAAAATAGAAATGGATTTCATCTAGGAAGGATTACCTAAACCGGTAAGAGAAAAGGTTCGTAAATGTTCATCAACCAAAGAACTTTGGGATAAGTTATATGACATATATTCTTCACCCATCGCAGATTCAGAAAATGCCAAAGAAGATGTAGATACAGAACAAGAAGAAATATTCTCATCATGTCAGATAGATTTAGAAGAGGAAGAGTATGATGAAGCAGAAGTTGATTACAAAGAAAAATTGATGAGTGGAATTAAATATCTAAGGAAAGAAAGAGAAGAAAACAAGTCATCCAAGTAAGAACTGATGAAGCAAAACCAAAGTGTTCAAGGTTATGAAAAGGATCAACAGGTCATCAAGAATTTAAGAGCTCAACTAGAAGAGGTCAGAAGAATTGAAGAAACTGTAGAATATCAAAAGAAATGTTTAGAAGCCAACATAGAAGCACAAAAGGAAAACGTAGAAAAGAGAGAAAAGATATTGATGGATCATATCAAGGAAAGAACAAATGATTTAAACCAACTTTCGGAAGAGTTTGGTCAAGAAGAGAGAAGAATGGAAGAAATAATTGCATTGAAAATCCAACTTGAAGAAGCAAAGAGAACAGAAGAGGTCATGAAGTCTCAGATAATGAGGAAAGAAGAAGAGGTTGAGAATCTTGAAGAAGAATTTGTCACACTGAGAGTCAAAATCGACAAGCTCAACAAGAAAGTTGAAGAGACAGAAACATCCACATAGTTGTAGAGAATGAAGAGAAGCACTCTACGTTTCTAGAAAAGAAGAATGAACAAAATAGAAAGATTTATGTAGAAATACTCAAAGGAAGGAATCATGGTCAACTAGAATCTAACAAAACTATTGAATATACATCTTCAAAAATACCATCCATGTTCAAGACACAAAGAAGCTTCAATCATGATCATGATCAGTCAAAGAAAAAATTTAGAAGGACTACGCCACAAAGAAGATCATTCACTCCCAGGTATGAAAATTTATTTTATGGTAATTTATTTTATTGTACTAGCTTTGGACATAAGGTTGCAGATTGCAAGGATTATAAATGAAATGTTCAAGCATACCATGCCTATGTGGTCGCACGTAACATTGAGTGTTACAAATGTCATAACTATGGACACATAGCCAGTGATTGTAGAAGCATGATCGATACTTCCATGAAAGAGAATATTGATATCAGATATAAGAAAGTATGAATAAGAAAACAATAAGAACAGGTGAACAAAGACCAGGTACCACAGATCACAATATTGACAATAAAACGAGATGAATAAAATTCTACAGAAAAAAGGAAAGATGTTAGATACAGAAAGGTTTGGAAAATAACTTAAAGAAAGGAAGGATAGGTAAATAAGGAACAGGTTCAAGAGATTGTACTTTCAGACATTGTAGTGAAAGATGAATCCATGGATAGAAAGAAAGAAGTCAGAGATCAGAGAGATAATCAATCTACCAATGAAGATGATGATGAATCTACCAATGAAGATGATGATGAATACACATCAGAGAAGGAATTGTTCTCAGCCATCTAGCTTAGAGACTCCAAAGCAATATGAATATTATACAGAGGGGTTCTATGCGATAGCTGTGACAAACCAAAGAACCATCCTTCGAGGAACTTGTAGAGTTTGAGAAGACATATTCAAAGCAATTAGTTAGTAGAAGTATAGTTTGATAGTATAATGATAAATGGGTTAGCATTATGGACATTTGCACAAGTAGAGCCTTGGATAGTATGGATAGAGATGGATTTGCAAGAAGACATATCAGGTTTTAATAGATATATGATAGTGGACGAGAGCATGGATTCATAGATTGGTTCAGAGAGTGGTTCAAAGACAAAGGAACATTATCGTAATGGATGATAATTACACAGGAAATGACTCAAACAATACTAATGGATTACAAATTGATAGATATTTTTTGGACACAGGTAGTGCATACATTAGNGTACTTTCAGACATTGTAGTGAAAGATGAATCCATGGATAGAAAGAAAGAAGTCAGAGATCAGAGAGATAATGAATCTACCAATGAAGATGATGATGAATCTACCAATGAAGATGATGATGAATACACATCAGAGAAGGAATTGTTCTCAGCCATCCAGCTTAGAGACTCCAAAGTAATATGAATATTATACATAGGGGTTCTATGCGATAGCTGTGACAAACCAAAGAACCATCCTTCGAGAAACTTGCAGAGTTTGAGAAGACATATTCAGAGAAATTAGTTAGTAGAAGTATAGTTTGATAGTATAATGATAAATGGGTTAGCATTATGGACATTTGCACAAGTAGAGCCTTGGATAGTATGGATAGATATGGATTTGCAAGAAGACATAGCAAGTTTTAATAGATATATGATAGTGGACGAGAGCATGGATTCATAGATTGGTTCAGAGAGTGGTTCAAAGACAAAGGAACATTATCGTAATGGATGATAATTACACAGGAAATAGCTCAAACAATACTAATGGATTACAAATTGATAGATATTTTTTGGACACAGGTAGTGCATACATCAGTTCACATTCAAAATAGACTAACGCTCAGAAACAACACTGATAAAACTCCCTACGAGCTATGGTAAGGAAGACCAAAAAATGTGAAGCACCTCAAAGTTTTTGGAAGTAAATGCTACATAAAAAGAGAAGATGGAAGAATGGGAAAGTTTCACTCTCATGCAGACAAAGGAATACTTGTTGGTTACTCAAGTAAAAGGAAAGCATACAAGTGTTACAATCTAAGATTAAACAAACTTGTGGAAAGCATCAACGTAACAATTGATGCAATAGGCAGACCCAAATCAAAGGAAGAAGAAAACAAATCAATGGAACAACTTTTGAAAGAAGAAGATGAAAAAGAAGTAGAAGAGGAAGATGAAGATGAAGAGACTCTAACAGAAGCAGAAGAGAAATTCCAGAAAGTATCTCCAAAGACACCCGGTAAATGAGTACATAAGAATCATCCTTCAGATCAAATTATCAGGAACAAAGATGCAGAAGTTGAGACTAGAGGAAGAATCTGTTCACCAGAACAAATACACCTAGCACTCTTATCTACAATTGAACCAAACGGTTTTGAAGAAGTC
>JASDQU010106963.1:0-16320 GCA_032191745.1 Picea mariana | reverse complement strand
TATGGAATAATGAGATGAAGGACAGTGAATTTGTCAGGGAAAATATACTATATGGATAGTGCTTGTCATGTCATTTCTGGTGGTATGTGGAACGTCACATAATTCCTCACGGTTAGAGAGTTATGGCCATGAGAAGTTGGACACCCTAGGTTTGGGTAATGGACCCAAGTTTGTTTGATGGGTAATGATATGTGTTACACGTCAAAATTGTTCAGATGGATAAGTGTCGCATTATCCCTATCAATCGTCGTAAGTGTCGCATATTCCCATCAACTTTCGCAAGTGTCGCAAGTTGATTACTAGTGTCGCAAACGGAGTTCAGACATGATGCTGTGATAACAACACTAAGGAAGCACTTACGGTACATCACATGATTGATTTGAAGGAAGAGAAATAGTTTACTAGGATCAAATGAATCTTGACACCTGAAAGGAGCTCTGAAACTGAGGTTTGGAGAGGGAACCCTCCCCTAATACAGCTGCAGAAGCATTGGCGCTCCCCTACCATGTCTTAGGGAGTGTTATAATGCTCCCCAGACCCTTTTGGAGGAGCGCTTCCCATCTTAAGAGCACTGGCGCTACACCAAGGCTTGCCAAGGAGCACTACAATGCTCTGTGAACCCTTCTGGAGGAGTGCTCCCTATTCTGAGTCAGTTGTTAGCCCATTGAGAAGAATAAGGAGAAGAACATTCGAGATTAGAAGGTTGTTCTACTCGAATTCTTGTTCTCATCACCAGATCCCTGATCTATGGAGAAGGTTCCCAACTTGTTCTAAACATAACTCAAGAGGTTAGGCTCCTCCCAACCTATATAAGCAGGCTCTATGAAGGTGGAAAGAAGGAAGAATTGGATATGTGAAACTTATGATCTTGGAGGAAACTTACAGTCAGCCAAAGGAGATTGATCAGTGAAGCTGCTGTTATCCAGGTCGTGGATCTTTCAGGCAAGGGTTAGATGAAGAGGACTTGACGAAGCTGTC
The DNA here is from genome assembly GCA_032191745.1 of Picea mariana. Classification (NCBI taxonomy): domain Eukaryota; kingdom Viridiplantae; phylum Streptophyta; class Pinopsida; order Pinales; family Pinaceae; genus Picea; species Picea mariana. The sequence continues at coordinate 15,342 of JASDQU010106963.1, read as the reverse complement.
GCATTTGCATCTACGATTGTANGTCAATAGAGTAGGAAGTAGTCGTATCTTGTTTTGTCCGCAGAACTCAGTGAGGAGCAAAGGATTGGAGTGCAACTCGGAGCGTGCAGGGAAAAACGTCGATAAAAAGGTACTTCTATCATCCTTCCTTCTCATGTGTTAGTTTAGATAGATTTGAAAGAAATTCAGTGTCCAGGTTAAGAACTTTTATGTCTAGGGTTAAGGTCAAGCCCTAGAGGTTGATCTACTTGTCCACAGGCAGATTTTCCTACAAAAATATGAGTTAAAATATATTTTCAGATAATACTATTCTATATGGATAGTAAATTTCATGCCATTTCTGGTGGTATGTAGAACGTCACATAACTCCTCATGGTTTGAGAGTTATGGCATTACGAAGTTGGAGGATCCTCATATGTCATCTAAAAGCCCCAAAAGGTCAAAGTAGTCAAAGCGGTTTAAGAGATTTTAAAAGGTAAATAATAAAGTGAAGTAATGAGTGTATCATAATTCAAAGTGAATACGAAATAAATTATTTCAATAATAAATTTAATGGATAAATTAGAAGTGGGTTAACCATAAAATAAGGAAAGTAGGGCCAAGTGACCTAGAAGATGTTTTTAAGGAAGCCACTTGGAGAGTATAAATAAGAGGCAAGGCTCTCTCATTTTAAGCAAACTTGAGCATATTGAATATATATAGGTGTCTGAGGTAACCAAATGATATCTAAGACAAAATTCTGAGGAAAGTGAAGAAAAGAAGGCCGAAATGCAAGGAAAGATAAATTATTTTGATTGTACTTTCTAAGGTATGTTATTTACAGGTCATCTCACAAATTTCGCTATAACTTATTTTCTATAATGATTCAGACCATAAAATTGATATTAAAGTGAGAAAGCATATCCAAGTATATGTGGTAAAAAATTCATCTTTTGGGTCGTTTTATTTTTGGAGTTACACTCCATGGAAAATAAGGTTTGTGGCTAGTCCTAAAACTAGTCAAAAGCAAGTGTTTCAGGTAAAAACATCATAAATTCTTCATAAGAGATAAAAATTCAGTGAGACAAAATGTGTTGGTTAGGGTATAGTGTTTTTTATTCTATCTAATAGTTTCATATCATTTTAACAAATATTCTGTGCCAGGCACGCTCTACAAGGCCACTCTCTAGAATAAGCCAGAATTCAACAAGGTATGCCATTTTTTCTATAAATCCTTTTCTAAGAGGTTCCAAGTAGTGACACTTGGAGGAATTGCATAAAAAAACTAAAGAAAATTGTGTATCAGTTTTAGATCTATATACATTACAGGTACAAAGTTATGATTACTTCAAGTTAGGGTTGTTGACTAATCCAAAACTAGGCATGTGAGACTAAAGAAAAGTTTGATGAAATTCTAGTCTCTTGTTGTTAAATTTAAGGAAGGTTTGCAGGAATGTGATCATATACACCAAGTATATTACAAAGTTATAAATAATATTTGGATGATGAAATTGATGAGGGCTTTTGGTTGAGTAACATGTTGAGTACATGGTTGAGACAAGTAGTTGATGAGTTGGAACATACATGAGGTGTAGAGTTGATGATGTTGGTGCATATTGATGAGTCATGGTTGATGAGTAGTTGACACATGATTGTTACATAATTGGTACATGGTTGGATGCACTTGTTTATGGTACAGGTTGGTGCATGGTTGATGCACTTTTTTATGGTATAGGTTGATGCATGGTGCAGATTTATTGGTACATTTTTACAATGATATATCTCACAGTGATAGTGTGACAGTGGTTCCATCATTCTTATTCTACTTCAGGGTGAAAATACAGGGAAAGGACAGGTGGTTGTAGCTACTTTCCAGTTGTAGCTAAAGAACATAGGGGGTTCTAGCCTCCTTCTAGTTGTAGCTAGAGAATTGGAGAGTTGGAGCTTCCCTCAGGTTGTAGCCTAAGAAACTAGGGGGTTGGAGCCTCCTTCTAGTTGCAGCTGGAAAACAAAGGAAGTTGGTGCTTCCAATGAATGTAATTCTTCAAGACATATAAGAAAAATCATTTTGTGGTTTTCTCCCGATTTGGGTTTCCACGTAAAACACCGGTGTATTATGTATGTGTATGATTGTTCATTTGTTCATTGCTTATTTACTCTGTATTTATTGGATGATAATGCTTCATTGATATAACACTTGGATTATATGGTTAAAAGGGATTAAATTTCTCTATTATTGATTCACTACCCCTCTCAGTAATCCAAAAATTCCATTTTTTGAATCACTTTAATCCCAATTAGAACGTTATGTTCAAGTCTGTCCCAATTAAGAGGAATTATACAAGGCCTACCATATGAAGACTTAAAAGGTCCCATCTTTAATGAATTTTGATAAGTCCACATGATAATTCACCTCCCCCCCCCCTCTTAGTGTGGGCGTTGTCTTAAACACTCCTTTTCTCTATTCATTCAACTGGAATATACATATGTTCATAAACTTCTTCAACAACTTCCTCAACTATCAGCAGCCCATCAAAAACCTCTACTGGTCAATAATACAAATATTTGTACAAGAGGGGCTCTTCAATCTCTTCCCTCCAACTACTCTAGAGCTATCCTATCAAATTAAAAGCTATCAACTACTAGAATTTATTACAAAAAATATTTTTGAGAGATAGATAAGATCAAACATATTGAATATGTACCGCACTCAACTTCATTAAAATAAAATACATTCTCTGATGTCCTCATAAAATCATCCAGCTCCATAGAATTAAAGATGTTCTTTAATTACAATTCCTTTCAAAATATTTGCATGATACGCCTTCTCCAAAATTTAAAATTCTTCAAAATATGTGCTAGTGTGCCCAACTGTCCTCCACTCTTGATTTGTTGGAGATGCTCTTACATTATTCTCCTCTGGATGAAAAATTCATGGACTCTCACTACAACAAATCCTTGTGATTAGCTCCCTTTTTTTCTTCCATTGGTTGTTTTAATGTATTTTTATCCATTATTTTTCTAAATTCGATGATATTTATAGGGAGGGTGCTATTTATGGAGATATTTGCACCGAGAAACAAAACTAGGTGCTAAACTAGGTGCAGTTAGTGCCTAATTTAGCTCCCTATTTAGCTCCCAGTTTTTCTCCCAGTTTTTCTCCGAGTTTTGCTTCCAGTTTAGCTTCCAGTTTAGCTTCGAGTTTAGCTCCCAGTTTAGCTTCTAGATTAGCTTCCTTTTTAGCTTCTATTTTGGCTTCCAATTTAACTCCCAATGTGCCTAAATAATAATTTTGTTGAGATTTTTGGGGTTAAATGGATAGGGGATTTGGGGATTAGGTTATTTAGGGATTTTAGGTCTAGGGATTAAGGGTTCAGGGATTAAGGTTTATCATTTAATGGATTAAGGGTTCATGGATTAGGGTTTATCGTTTAAGGCATTAAGGGTTAAGGGATCATGGGTTACAGTTTAAGGGATTAAGGGTCAATGGCTGATGGATTTCGGGCTTAGGGGTTAGGTAGTTTAATGATTAATTGATTAGGGATTATATATGTTCAAAGGATTAATGACAACCATTGACCCTACACATAATCATTGAGATCGTCCACATTTCATTTTCATCATCCATCATTTCCATATGTAGAATCTTTGTGGAGCTAATCTCTTGAAATGCCATGGAACTTCCAATACACCCATCACAAATATTGTCTTCCACCGACCCCTCACAATGAGTAGTGAATGGGGACAATGTTGAAATTTCTTCATCTTGTGCATGTATGCATCAAAATTTGACATGGTTAGACTAGACACATGCATTGATGGTATGGGAGGGTTTCAAGACTCAAGGATGTCTGATGTCCCCACATAATCTTTGATATCATCCATGTTTTCATTAATGTTCCTAATGAAGGTCTCATTGTCATCATTTTTCATTGCCATCTGTAGAATCTTTGTTGTAAATTTCTTGAAATGTCATGCAACCTCCAATTCACCCACCAAAAATGTTATGCACCGACCCCACATAGTGAGAAGTGAATGGGGCCAATGTTGAAATTTCTTCAATATGTAATTGTATGCATTGCAATTTGACATGGTTATACTAGACACATGCCTTGATGGTATGGGAGGGTTTCAAGACTCAAGGATGTATGATGTCCCCACATAATATTTGAGATCATCCACACTCGCATCGACGTTCAGTGTGCACATCTCATTGTCATCATTCATCATTCCCTTCTATAGAATCATTCTCAGAACTATCTTGAAATTTGACATGGAATTTACAATACACCCATCACAAATTTCTTCCAGCGAACCTGCACAGTGAGAAGTGAATGGGGCCAATATTGAAAATTTTTCAATCTGTTCCCGTATGCATTGAAACTGGACATGGTTAGACTAGATAGTTTCCTTGATGGTATGGGAGGGTTTCAAGACTTATGTATGTTTGATGTCCCCGCATAATATTTGAGATCGTCCATGTTTGCATCAATGTTCAATATAATGGATGTCTCATTGTCATCATTCATTATTTCCATCTATAGAATATTTGTCAGAACTCTTTTGAAGTGTCATGGCACTTCCAATACACCCATCACCAATGTCATTTTGCATCGACCTCGCACAGTGAGCCGTGAATGGGGCCAACATTGAAATTTATTCAAATTGTCCACGTATGCATCGAAATTCGACATGGTTATACTAGACACATGCCTTGATAGTATGGGAGGGTTTCAAGACTCAAGGATGTCTAATGTCCCCACATAATCTTTGATATCATCCATGTTTGCATCAACTTTCATAATGGATGTATCATTGTCATCATCCATCGTTTCCATATGTAGAATCTTTGTTGGAACTCTCTTGAAATGTCATTGAACTTCTAATTCATCCACCACAAATGTACTGCACCGACCCCACATAGTTATTAGTGAATGGGGCCAACGTTGAAATTTCTTCAATATGCTCCTCTATGCATCAAAATTTGACATGGTTAGACTAGACACATTCCTTGACAATATGGGAGGGTTTCAAGACTCAAGGATGTATTATGTCCCCACATAATACTTGACATCTTCCATGTTTGCATCAATGTTCATAATGGATGTCTCATTGTCATCATTCGTTGTTTCAATCTGTATAATATTTGTTATAACTCTCTTGTAATTTCATGGAACTTCCAATTCACCCACCACAAATGTCATGCGTTGACCCCACATAGTGAGCAGTGAATGGAGCCAATGTTGAAATTTATTCAATATGTGTTTATATGCATCGAATTTGACATGGTTAGACTAGACACATGTCTTGATGGTATGGGAGGGTTTCAAGACTCAAGGATGTATATTGATGTCCCCACCTAATATTTGAGATCATCCACATTTTCATCAAAATTCATCATGCACGTCTCATTGTTATCATTCGTCGTTCCCTTCTATAGATTCATTGCTAGAATTATCTTGAAATTTGACATATAACTTCCAATACACCCATCACAAATTTCTACCACTGAACCCGCACAGTGAGCAGTGAGTGGGACCAATGTTGAAATTTTTTCAATCTGTGTTTGTATGCATCGAAATTTGACGTGGTTAAATTAGACACATGCCTTGATAGTATGGGAGGGTTTCAAGGCTTAAGGATGTTTTATGTCCCCTCATAATATTTGAGATCGTCCATGTTTGTATCAACATTCAATATAATGGATGTCTCATTGTCATCATTTGTCATTTCCATCTATAGAATCTTTGTAGAAACTCTCTTGAAATGTCATGGCACTTCCAATGCACCCATCACAAATGTCATCTTCCATCGACCTCACACAATGAGAAGTGAATGGGGCCAACATTGAAATTTCTTCAAACTGTGCCTGTATGCGTCAAAATTCGACATGGTTAGACTAGACACATGCCTTGATTGTATGGGAGGGTTTTAAATACTTAAGGAGGGTTTCAAAATTCCACATATGCATCAACGATCATCATAAATGTCTCATTTTTAATGTTCGTCATTCCCTTCTATAGAATCGTTGTCAAAACCATCTTGAAATTTGACGTGGAATTCCAATACACCCATCACAAATGTCATGCACCGACCCCCCATAGTGAGCAGTGAATGGGGCCAACTTTGAAATTTCTTCAATATGTTCCTGTATGCATCGAAATTTGACATGGTTAGATTAAACACATGCCTTGACAATATGGGAGGTTTTTGAGACTTAAGGATGTGTATTGATGTCCCCACATAATCTTTGAGATCATCCACATTTGAATCAACGTTCATCATGCACATCTCATTGTCATCATTCGTAATTCCCTTATATAGAATCATTGTCAAAACTATCTTGAAATTTGACATGGAACTTCCAATATTACACCCATCACAAATGTCATGCACTGACCCCACATAGTTAGTAGTGAATGGGGCCAACGTTGAAATTTATTCAATTTGTGCCTATATGTGTCGAAATTCGACATGGTTAGATTAGACACATGCCTTGATGGTATGGGAGGGTTTCAATAATCAAGTATGTCTGATTTCCCCACATAATATTTGAGATTGTCATGTTTTCATTAACGTTCATTGTCATCATTTGTCAATCCCTTCTATAGAATAATTTTCAAAACTCTCTAAAAAAGTCTTGGAACTTCCAACATGCCCATCACCAATGTCATCCACCAACCTCAAAAAGTGAACAGTGAATGGGGCCAATGTTGAATTTTCTTCAAAATGTCACTGTATACATTGTAATTTTACATGTTTACACTAGGCGCATGCTGTTGAAGGAAAATCTCCCTGCGGACAGGTAGATCTCCTCTTGAGAGCCAGACTCTTAACTCTTAAGACAGAAGATGCTTATCATGGACACTGACTTCCTTTTAGATCTATATAAACTGATGTATGAGGAGGAAGGATAAAAGAAGTATCTTTTACCGATGTTTGTCTCTCCACGCTCCAAGTTGAGCTCCAATCTTTCGCTCCTCGATAATCCCTCTAGACAAATAATAGTACAACCACTTCCTACTCTACTGAAATTAGTTTGAAAATAGACCTATCTATTAGAGACAAGTTCATGTGAGATCAAACACAAACTAGAAAGAAACAGGCCAAGCATGTCATATTAATGAGAACAATGAAGGAAGTAACTTACAATCGTAGATGCGAGTGCAGCAACTTCATCAAATCCCCTTTGTCTAACCTTTGCTCAAAATATCCATGATCCATATGACAACAACTTCACTGATTACTCTCCTCTAATTCACTGAGTGTTTCCTATGAGATCATAGGTTTCATGCTTCTAATTCTTCCCCCTTTCCACCATGATAGAGCCTGTTTATATAGGTTTAGAGAGGCCTAACCTCTTGAGGTATATTTAGGGTAGGTTGAGGATTTTTCTCGAGTCAAGGATCTTCCCTAAGATCATGGCTGAACTAGGAATTCAAATTCAAATACCTTCCAAGATTGAAATATCTTCCCCTTATTCTCCTCAACAGACCAACTCCTGCCCAGAATAGGAAGCGCTCTCTCAAAAGGGGCATCAGAGCGCTATAGCGATCCCTAGTAGGCTTTAAGGGGGCGCCAACACTCTCAAAGTTAGTAGCACTCCTCCTAAAGGTTTGTTCAGTGCTATAACACTCCCTAGTAGTTTATAGGGGAGCACTATCACTCCTAAGAGAGATATAGAGGAGCGCTCTCTTCTAAAAACCTAGATTCAATGATTCTTTCAGGTGGCAAGAGGTACTTAACTTTAGTTAACCATTCCTCTTCCTTCAAATCAAGTGTTTGAGTCATTTTAAGTGTCTTCTTAATGTTATTATAAGTATGACATCGACATCATGGAAGTATTCTTTGCTTGACACTTGCGACACTTGTGAGAAACATGCGACACTTGTGACACTTATCAAAGTGAGTAATGTTGATGTGTAACAAATTGACCCCCAAAGGATGAAGTTAGAAGATGAGAATTGATAACTGAAATGATTTATAGAATTTCAAGCAAGGGTATAGACGCGGAGAACCTGACATAAGCTGCACACAAACATCAAACAAATATTATGACATGTTTCAAACCCAAGGCAGGCATAGCTATGCTTGGGTTATCGAGACTTGCAAGATATGGCCACCATAAAATACACTGCAGATCCATAATTGTATTGATAAAAAGGTATAGCCACCAAGGATATAGTGCGGATCTATACTCTAATGACCTAAACTGATCATAGCCATGAAGAATACACAGTGGATCTATGAGATGAAAAGACATAGCCATGACCAATACAAAGTGGATCTATGTAACAATATATGTGTCATTGTCCAAGAGAAACTCCTTCACAACCTGGGCAAAGTACATATCAGAGTAATCACTCAACCCAGGGTCTTCTTATCAATCCCGATGTAGTATGAATCTAACCATGTGAATAGATGTCCTGATGTCGAACATGGAAGAAACCACTTGATTACCAGTCAATGATGTAAACCGTTAACAAGCACGAGGGAGATCACCATTAATGTCAATGATTCCCAAGGCACCCTAGTACATTCCAAGAACGTGAATGGATGATTTGGAGTCGAACATCCGTGGAATCATCCGATCAGAGGTCAATGATGTAAACCTATTTTCGGATGTGAGGAGTCCTGCCATTGAGGCATGCAGGTCTCAAAGTACTAACTAGTTTCTAAGTCTGATTCCTGGATAATGTGTTGAAGTCGACAGGAATAGGCTCATCGAAGGAGGGCCTTGATGTATCCCCCATCAATGACATGAAATGGACATAGAGATGTAATTGGTAGATCAAATGAACATGGACTGACATGGGTATTGAGACAAGATATTTGTGATGGCTGACTCTTAAGGTGAATACTTCCCTTGAACATTGAGGCACAATAGCAGAAGCATGACATGGACCAAAACTTGATGATGCAGTGGATGTTGTGAATTACGTCAGGTGACCCAAAGGAGTGAAAGAAACTCAAAGGATTGGCTCAGTGTAGAGGTTCAACGGATTATAATGCGTGAAAAAGACAAAGTGTTGTGTTCAAGGGTGACTGTAAGAATTACTTGGTAATGTTTTCAAGAGACTGCTTGGCTTGCTTCTTTCAAATTTTCCCCCATCCAGATAGACGAGTAGCTCTTTTTAATTTAACGAGCTCGAGAAGGGTAACACATGCTCAATATAAATCACCTTTGGTAAGTTTCTCTTCCTTTGTTTAACGAACTGGAAGAAGTAAGGGTTAGGTCCCATATGGGCTTGTCAATGTTTTTTTTAGTGAGTCCAAAGACAGAAAACTTGAAGGTTTTTCATGATTAGAGAGTCTATAAAAACACTTAAAAGAGAACTCTCTTAGTTCATTTTTTGTACAGTTAGTCTCACGAGGCCGAAAAAGAGATAAACTACCACTCAAAAGACGTCCTTTCGAACCTTTTAACTAGTGTGAAAGGAAGAAAGATCACTCGATAATCTTTTCATATTTAAAGAGTCTGAAAAGAGTTTAAAGGTGACTCCAGGGGGTTTCTTTTTCGTGTGTCCATATGGGTCTGAAAAAGAGATAAAAGTCTACTTGGTGCGTTCTCATATTCTTGAGCTTGAGAATGAACTAAGACTATGCTCGTGGATGCGACAAGGTAAACAAACGATCAAAACTGCTTTGAAACCTGTAGTGTCAAAACTGCAATCCAGAGGTTTAGTGAGGCTATTATATTATCAAAGAAACACACAAATAACTATACATTATAAAAAATGGAAATTTATAAATAGTAATACAAGAAAATCTTCATTTACCATTTCATTTTGCATAAGGATTTGTAGTAGTGGAGATTCTCATTTTGGAAGTGGATCTTTTTTTTCTTGATACCAGAGCTATGATTGACCATTTATCTCACCGTTTGGACCAGGTAGATCTTCATTTCCTCCTCTTTCAATTACATGGTTCAAAATTTGTTTTCACGACAATATTTAAATTAAAAAAATGAATCCCTAGGTCATTCCAAAAAAGATCAAATCGTCCTCTATTGAAAACGATGGGAAAAAGACATTCGTTTACAAAAATGTTTTTAGGGGTAGTAGCATAGATGCCAACACCTTGATACTTGAGTAGATAGGCTGTTTTGTTAAAGAATCCATAAGAAACTCAAAAATATGCCCATGCAACCATTATGAAAATCATTTTAATTTAAAATGTTTTATTGTTGCATAGTGATCATTGAGTAATAAAAAGGAGGTTGTGGTCCTTTTTGAACAGTATGGGCAATAGATTTCAAGTTTTTAAATTTCTTAAGAAATTGTCAAAAAATTGAATAATGAAATTCTTTGTCTTTTTTGTTTGTAGGTGATTTCAGCAACGAACATGATTGAGTGGAAGGAATGGGAGCATGAGCTCAATGATTTGGCTTCTTTGTGGAGTCCTCGTACGTGGGCCACATTGAGAGCTTGTGGCCTTCTGACATTCTTCAAGATAAAAAAGATGAAGAAAGAGATCCTTCTTCTTGAGCACATAATCAACCTGTGGGATGTCGCAGAGCAAGGGTTTCGGATCGAAACACAACTTCTCACCATCGAGTTGGAAGATGTGTATTTCTTGACTAGTCTCTCTAAAATATTCTCCTATAGCTTTTTCCAGACAGAGGGTGCTTCCTGAGCAAGCGGATGTGTACCTAGCACGACATTGTGTCCCAGGAGCAAGACTGGTGGGGGGTAGAATCCCCATCAAGGATATTAGAGAGTTACCCCTTCGGTCTATTTTTTTTTCCATCACAAGTGTGACAGGAAACACTAGCGTGCATATGGTGTTGATATCACAGGTAGATTATGATGTACAGTGTTTGGAGCCAACACTGTTTAATTGGAGGGCAGGGTTTCTTCGGAATGTGAAGGACCAGGTTTCAAGATGTAGGATGGCGTAGAAGCAGTTCGGATATGGTTCTTTCTTGGTCTCATTCTTCTTAGAGTGCATCCCCCAGATGTAGCCTCATATTGCATTGGTGGTACGACCAGTGGGAGAACCATGGATGGAACGGTGGACTAGTCTGTCTTCAAGACTAGTGGCAGAGTCAGAGTTCCATTTCACTGGTGACTTCTTCACTTGGCTAAGACACCAATATCTTTGGATAGAAGACTTCCCATATGCCGAGGTGGACTTTCGCAGGAGCATGGATTAATTCTACCAGCGGGGGAAGATTGTGATGCATCAGGTGAGAGACTAAACAACACCTTGTCTAGTGTTTTTTTTTTTAAGTTTTTAGCGTATTTATATTTTTTTTGGGTACGTAGAAGAGTTTTTAATGGATGTATTGTTTTCAACATGCAGACAAGGAAGCAGTGCGTCCAACTGAGATACCAATACCAGGACGTCCCGAGGGTGCTCAGGTTGCAGTAGATCTAGGGGCACTAGTGATAGGTCTCCGAGAGGTTGAAAGAAACCTTCAAGGACTTACGATGGGCATTCCTCCTCTATAGAGGAAAGAAGTGCCTTTACATCTATAGAGATACACTGTGGGGGTGCCAGAGAATGTTAATTCTCTACTGAGACGAGTAGTGTGCGTAGTGATATGTTACTCTCAGCATAATGCAGTGCAGAGAGATTAGAGTCTCTCTGGTGATTGTATATTTTGTATGACTTGTTGGACGATGTTGTATGGGTGTAAAAACTCAAAAATTTTCTCTTCTAAATACTCTTTTGATGTAATCAAAAAAATTTCAGTTACGCTATGTATATATATACAGTTCTGAGTTTTTATAGTGCCAGAAGATTTGTGAATGATGGTGTCTTTAACGTGATGTGTTTTAATTTACATGTGATGTACAAATTGTTTTCCTTCATGAAACCTTATCTATGGGCGAGATACCGATCCATGATGTAATTAGCTAATGAATCCGAAACATTGTTGAGTTCTCTTGGAATATGTCTGTATTCGATGTAATCAAATATTTATTCAAGACGACAAACTTGTAGGTGGAGACGTAGCAGGATAGGATTACGAATAGCGTAGATATGATTGAGTTGATAGACCATGAGTTGGGAGTGTAGGTTGATAATGATACGAGAGATACCTAGGGAGGAGGCTTGGGTCAAAATTCTGATGACAACATGATATTCTACCATGTTATTAGTCACTGGTCCTAAGCAAATACCTCATGAACTCACCAACTCGTCATATTCATAAATGAACCATGCTGCCAAAGCAATGTTTTGGGTGTGTCGACTAGCGCCATATACAAACCTGACAAAGATAGGAAGGAAGACGTCATCTACGCATGAAAACACAAGGCACAGTTATGAGTGGAAAAGGTAAAGACTCGAACATGCGAAAGAAATAGACACACCAAACTAAAATACAATAATGTACAATGTACAGATGCTAGATGATCTAGGCATAGTAATTTTTAAGGTAAAGCCAATTCCGAGGCTATCCTAGGGAAATTCCATCATAATCGACTAACTCAAAGGCGCCTCTGTGCAAAACACATTTCACAATGTAAGGGCCATGCCATAGAGGTTCTAACTTACCTATCCCTAGTTTGTCATGAGCCTGGTCATAGACGAGGACTAAGTCTCCTTCTGCAAAAGTTCGAGGATGGACAAATTTGTCGTATTGATTTTTTATCCATTTCTGATGTGCCTCGTTAACAAGAGTGGCATCACGACGTGTTTTGTCCAGTTTGGTCAGATATAAGAAACGTTCTTCTTCGACAGAAGTATGGGATAGGAGTTCTACTTTAGGTTTCAGAGATGGAATCTCACACTCGATTGATAAAACCACTTCGATTCCATACACTAACTGGAAAGGAGTGAACCCAGTTGCGGTTTTCATAGAAGTACGGTAATCCCAGAGAGTGGAGAAAATTTGTAGATGCTAGGATGTCTTATTTGCCCCTACCATGCGTTGAATCATGGTTTTGAGGACCTTGTTGATGGCTTCAACTTGTCCGTTGGCCTAAGGATAGTATGGGGATGAGTTTTCATGGAGAAAACCCAGCTTGTCATTTAATTCACTCATCATATGGTTCTTAAAGTGTGAACCATGATTGGTGACAATAGCGTGTGGTACACCAAAACAAGTTATGATGTGGTTAAAAATAAAAAGAGTTGTGGTATGACCATCGTTGAGAAAGGTAGGCATAGCCTCAGCCCATTTGGTAAAGTAGTCAATGGTGATGATTATATAACCGTGCCCCTCGACTGAGGTAGGCTTACATTGCATAAAATTGATACCCCACTTGGCGAAGGGGCCGATGGAGATAATGGGCTGTAGCATAGTAGGGTGGGTGAGTGCCTTGTTGTTAAAAACTTGGTAGGGTGGGCATTTTTTGACTGCCTCAATACAATCTTTGAAAATCAAGGGCCAAAAATAGTCGGCACATAGAATTTTTTGGGTTGTGGCCATCCCAGAAAGGTGACTACCACAGGCTCCAAGGTGTCAGTCATTCAGAACATGTTTAGCCTCTGCATGAGTCAAACATCGTCAAAGGATAGTGTCAATACCATGGCGATACAAGGTGTCGCCAATGATAAGATAACGACGAGAATGGTGGCGAATACATCGATGCTCTTCTCGGGAAGTGGTAGGCTAAAAGCATTGGGTTTGGAGATAAAGGAGGATGTCTCCATACCAAGGATCAGAGGTGTTGATGAGGAAAAGAGTTTCGTCAGGGAGAGAATCTCTAGGTTCGATATCTTCGTCAACATGGGGGAGATCACAGATAAGATCCACAAACACTAGGGAATTTTTGGCTTTGGACTTCGCAAATTAAAGATTGAATTCCTGAAGGATGATGATCCATTTAGAGTATTTTCCCCTGAGCACTTGACGTGTCAAGACATGGTACATGGGGTTTGAGTCCGCAATCACTATGGTGGTGTGTAGTAGAATGTAATGGAGAAATCTTTGAACAATGATGATGGCCGCCAGAGATAGTTTTTCTACATGTGAATATCGGAGTTTGGGTCCATATAGACTCTTGCTCAGGTAATTGATCACATGTTCCTCACCGTTGGGGTCCTCCTGAACTAAGACCATTGCAATAGTGGAAGTGGAGGCAACTAAGTAAAGGATGTAGTCCTTTGTATACTCTGGAGGGTGCAACAAAGGTGTGTGGGTAAAGGCATGCTTGAGAGCGTCAAACGATCATTCAGTAATGTTATCCCAGATGAAAGGGGTGTTTTATGCAACAATCACATGAATACTTTAGTTATCTCAGCGTAGCTACAAATGAAATGATGGAGGAAGTTTGTTTTTCCTTGCAAACTTTGGAGTTGGGTCAAACTAGTAGGTGGGGGTAAGGCCAGAATAGCCTTAACCTTTAAGGGATCCACCCAAATCTCGTCTTTAGAGAAAACAAAACCAAGGAGTCGACCAGATTTGACAGCAAAAATACACTTATGTGGGTTCAAGAGGATATGGTAAAACCAACATTGAAGAAAAATATCCCATAAGTGATCAACGTGATCTGATCGATTGGATGAGTGGGCAGATATGTCATTGAGGTAAGGTTCTACAATATGCTTGATATCATGGAAAGCATACGACATGGCCCGCTAGAAAGTAGCACCAACATTTTTTAGACCAAAAGGTAGCTTTCGATAGACAAAAATTCCCCATGGGCAGATAAAGGCTGTCTTATGTTGATCAGCAGGTAAGATTTCAATCTGGTTATGCCTAGAAAAACCATCCATGAAAGAGAAGATTATGCTCCCAACGCAATTATCAATGATATAGTCGATGAAGGGCATAGGTTAGTTGTCCTTTGGACAAGCCCTATGGAGATCCTGATAGTCAACACAGACACAGATGGTTCCCTATTTTTTGGCAACCACAACAAGGTTGGAGACCCATTCTGCCAAAGGGACAGGGTAGATAAAGCCAGATTTTAAAAGTTTTTCAACTTCTGCCTTTATGGCTGCGATTTTCTTGGGATGAACTGGGTGAAGTTTCTTTCAAATAGGTTTCGCACCTGGGTAAGTCTTGATTTCATACACGATGATCGAGGGGTCGATTCCTGGCATTTCTTCGTAGCTCCAAGCCAAGACATCACATAATTCTTTAAACAGAGTGGTGTAAGATACCACTTCTTTGGGTGTGCAATTAGCACCAAGGTTAATGTTTTCCACAACGCCTTCTTTGATCAAAATATCAATAACAATCATAGTAGAGATATTACCCATATTCCCCTTAGAAAGAGTGTCTTGTGTGAGGATGGGAGATTGTGGAGAATTGGTAACATCAAGAGGGAAGACAGAGTGTATGTCATTGTGAATTTCTTCCAGATATAGAAGAAAAGAGGATCGGTGATGGTTATCATCCCAAGGTACGTCATCAATACTAAGAATTTCCATTATAGATTCATCGGAAGGGAAAATGTGGGAAAT
>JASDQU010106962.1:146490-160401 GCA_032191745.1 Picea mariana | reverse complement strand
ACTTATGTCCCTTACTATACTTTCTATCACAATTAAATCATAAACCTTTTGCTTTTCTTTCCTCCAATTGTTGAGGTGTCAACCTTGTAGGTTAAGGTGTTTTAGAAGAAGGAGCATTGTTCTATCTATAGATGTTAGGATTGGTCCTTCTAGTAGCCATAGCCATATTTTTACTTTCAACATTTCTTGCCACCTTAAATGCATTCTCCAATGATTTGGGTTCCCAAAGGCGAACATCATGTTGAATGTTATCCTTTAAAGTTACTATGAATACATCAATCAAGTTCTCATCTGGAATATCGGTTACCTTTATATTCAATCTTTGGAAGTTCTTAATGTGCTCGGTAATTGAACCCTTTTGCTTGAGATTGATCAATTGGCTAAAGAAGGTATTGCTCCTTGTATCCTCATAGTGTGCTATCATTTCTTCCGTGAAATTTGTCCAAGTGACAAGTGATTTGCGAGAACAAAGCCATCGATACCATACAAATTGATTAGGTACTAAATATAAAGAAGCAATTTGTACCTTTTGTGTATGTGGCACATTATGGAGATTAAAGAATTGCTCCATCTGAAGTATCCATGTGATTGGGTCCTTGCCATCAAACTTCCTCATATCGATCTTAGGAACGTGGTTGGTCTTCAAACCAAAGTTGGAGTTTCTCCATTCTTGATTCACCTTCCTTGTGTCCTCATCATGAATTTCATGGGATACATTTTCACTTTCATGTGTCTTCTCCGTTACAAAATTTTTCAATACTTCCATGATCTCCCCTTTTAAACCCTCCATCATCTCTTGTAGTTCATCTTTTGTTACTATCTTCTTTTGTAAATCATTTATGTCCCTACGAATTTCTTCACCTTCATCAAGAGTCCAAGTAGGATTGTCTGGAGGATTATTTGGTGTAGAAGTTCCCTTTTTGGGTGGCATGTTGGCCAAGTATCACTTTTGAACCTTGATTTTGAGGTGGTTCTGCTAGAAAATATTTCTTCTATTGTATCTCCCATGTTTTGACCCTTCTAGGTATGAAACTTTCTTTTATGTAGTTCTCTGATATTTCTTCTCTGCAATGCCACAAGTCTGATCAAAATTGGACGTGCCAAGTGGAATTTACAGTAACTTCCCCACAACTTTCCGATTTTTGGCCTTTCTAGGAGATCTCACTTGTATAGCATTCCTCACACAAAATAATTGATATAAAATTTTGAAACTCATACCAAAAATACTACAGACTATCCACGATCCAATGAAACTAGTCCCACTCAATTTGGATACTCTAGGAAGAAGTTATGATTTTTTTACCAGGAACACCTTCTTGAGACTAATCAATAGGACTAGTAAGATACCCTATCTTACACAGGGTGGATATACAAATTTAAGATGACCCAAAATCTGAAATTTTTACCACAGATACCTTAATAATTTCTGTGAATAGCCTTAGGAGTTCATGGTTTGAAATGTTACAGAAAATATGTTACAACGAAAATTCCGCAATGACATAGTTCAGGATGATTCCAGAACCCTATCTTGTAGAGGTTGTATCTCCGAAAGTATAAGGATTCATGAGCTGAAGTTTGAACCCAATGTACCTTGATCCTTCTAATAAATATCTTCTAAGTCGTTCCTTCTGAAACGTTGTAGAAAAAAAGTTATAGCGAAAATTCCAAGGTGTCTCAGATGTAGCAGTGAAACCCCAAGACCTTGAGCTCTCTTACCACATGTTAAGAACCAAATATCAATATATCATAGAAAAACCTCAGAAAAAGTACTCAACGCCTTGAAAAATAGATAATTTTAGATAATAATCCTCTTCGAGGGGGAAACCTCTTTTTACCCCACTTAAATGTTCAAGTACAAGATGATTCAAAATGAAAATGTCTCCTTGGTATATCTAGGAGACTAGGAGGTATAATTACAACTAATGGCCGGAAGACGACATAAATAAAATAACATTACTAATATAATATGCCCTAATTAAGGGGTAATGAGCCAATACTAGGGCTTAACACCCCATGTAGGAACATTGTCTTCACATCCATCTTTTCTACCTCCAGATCAAATGATGGAGCCAGAGAAATTAGTACTCTAATGGAAGTTAGTTTTGTAATAGGGGAAAAAATCTCACCGAAGCCAACTCCCTTGACTTGGGAATAATCTTTCGCTAACAGTCGAGCTTTGAACTTATCGACTTGTCTTGTTGCATTCATTTCTTCTTGAACAACCACTTTCTATCGACGAGATTCCTTCCACTAGGTAACTTAACTAAATCCCATGTCTCATTCTTATACGAGTATTCCATCTCTTCGACCATGGTGTCCTTCCAGAGTTTACCCTTTGTCGATTCGACTGCCTCACTGACCGATTTGGGCTCATCGTCGATGGTAGTTAACATGGATGAAAAATGGAAGTCAAGCGAACTATACCTCTCAACTGGTTTTCTTATTCTTTTTACCTCCTTAGCACCAGAGTTAGTTGTTCCACCTCTTCCTCATATTCATTCAACTCATCTGAATCATCTTCTTCGTTCCTTAGTTCAAACTACAACAGATCAAGATTATTCTCGGTTTGAAAAACTTCCTAAGGCTCAGACTTACCTCTGAATTCTATAAAGACCACATCTCAATTGTACATTGTTCTCCTTGATGCAGGATCCCATAGCTTATATCATTTCATTCCTTCTTTATATCCAATGAAAATACATTTGACTGCTTTCTTGTCTGGATTGATACTCTTTTCCTTGGGAACATGGATAAAAGCATCACAACCAAATACTTTGAGATGTACCACCAAAGGATTCTTACCATACCATACTGCATTTGGAGTCGTGTCGACTAGCGTTGATGAAGGAGACATATTTACCATATATCTTGTAGTGTTAATTTTCTCCACCTAGAATTCATGTGCGAGCCCAACACCACTAAGCATGCTCCTTACTTTATTCATCAATGTTCTGTTCATTCTCTTGGCAACTCCATTTTTTTGTGGGGTATATGGTGTGGTATTTTTGCATTCTAGGCCACATAGGTTACAAAACAGATCAAATTCCTTTCCATAGAATTCACCACCATTCAAAGTTCTCATCACTTTGATCCTCTTCTCTGTCTGGTTTTCCATAAGATCTTTAAACTCGCTAAATCTATCTAAAACCTCTGATTTATTCCTCGGGAAATATATCCATGTTTTCTTAGAAAAATCATCTATGAAGGAGACATAATATAGGGATCCACCAAGTGAAGGCACTGTAACTAGGCCAAACACATCACAATGCACAAGTTATAGAATCCCATTTTTCCTTGTCCCTCCAGATGGGAACTGCACTCAACTTTTTTTCCATATATGAAATGTTCACAAAAGTTGACATCTAACCCACATTCAGGAAAAAAATTGACCATATCTTCACTTTGCACAACTCGAAGTCCTTTTTCTCTAACGTGTCCCATCCTCTCATGCCATAGCCTGGTCGGGTCGATTTCATCATGTATTGTCAAGTCGATTTGAACTGACTTAGCTCGAGTCGAGTAGAGTTGTGTCAAAATCAAGTCGAGTCGATTCACAGTAGAGTCGATTTCAGGAGCAATGATGATGTTGCATCCAGTCGAGTTGGCATTCCTTAATAGCTTGTACAAGGTACCAATCTGAAATCCTTTCATTAAGACCATCAAACCTCTGACCGTCTTGCACAAATCCTTCTGAAACAGAGTATGCATAATTGCACCACTCATCTTGCTGACAGATATAAGGTTTCTTTCCAAACCCAGAATGTGAAGCACACCTGGAAGGGTTCTTTTCCTCCCATCCTACAGTGTCAATCAAACTCTTGCCCATCCAACAAATCTGGTTGTTGATAGATCCCCCAAGAACACATCACCCCCATCATATATTTCATATTCATAGAATCATTCTTTATGTGGTGTCATATGATAGGATGTTCCTGAGTCAATCAACCAAACATCTTAGTCCCACTGTGTATTGGTTGACACCATGTAGACATCAACTCCTTTCTCTGAGGTTTTCTTTCTCTCATTCAACTTCTTCTCATCAGATCCAGTACTGACTTCTGTTTCCTTCGAATTACAGTCATTTTTATAATTCCAAGATTTATTTCCCTTCATTCGGTCTCTAGTTGGTCCTCTCATGCCTACACTTCGTCCTCTTGTCAATTGAGTTGTCATCGATATCTTCTACTTTGACTTTTCCCGATCGACTCTCTTGTCCGTCAACTTGTTGTCAATCCACCTCAACCTTCGATCATCAGTCGATTCACCTCGACTCGAATTTCATTGCAAACAATATAACAACCCAACACTTGAGCGGGGGCTACCATTGCTGGTTCGAGAGATCAGAATAGGGTTGAAAAGTTGGACACCTTTAACTAATCAAAACTTTGAATATAATATTTTATCAATTATTATATATTATGAGGAGGAAGATCTTTTGTGACTCGGTAGTATAAGAATATTTATTAATAAAATTAATAAATTAGTGTATATTTTTTTTTAAATAATATTATTTTAAATTGTTAAATTTTTTAAACATGGAAAAATTTCTATTTCTATTTATTTAATTTTCCAAATGTTAAAAAATTCATCCTTAATTTTTTTTAATGAGATTTTGCTAAATTTTCAAATTTGAATAATATAAGTTTAAGTAAATTTTGTTACATTACTTTGAGCCTAACTAATATAAAAATGTAATTATATCTTCATCTATCTCTGCATTCATAAACATAAATGAATTGTATAAATATTTTCTTAATAAATTTATAATTTAAATATGACTTTTTTTTTATTAATATTAATTTGCTTTTTAAACACTTTTAATTCATAAACATTAATGAATTGTATAAATATTTGTTTAATAAATTCATATTTTAAATATGTATTTTTTATTAATATTAATTAGCTTTTTAAATTAAAAATAAAAAAATTAAATTTAAATTCAAAATAATAAAACGAATGTAGCAATAAAGTACACATAACAATAAATTAACACAAAAGTTTTTTTTATCCCGAGAATTGATTATCCACCTTTTTTTTCTTTTCTTCTTTTTTAAAATGTACAATGTACTAATACAATAAAAAACAATTCTAAAATACACAGTTCCAAAATTTCTTTAAACAAAACTTATTAATTACAAAGATGTATGATGTAATTAGTACTTTCCTAAGAATAAAAATTGAGGGTGATTAGACATGAGAGTTTCATGAAGGAGGTTAGTATATTGACGATTTATATGTTTTTTATTGATTATATAGATAGATAGATATATTTTTTTGTGTGTATTTTTTTCTATATCTATTTATATGATGTTTGTAGGTGCTACACTCAGATAGTAGACCCTTGATGCCGGCATATGCATCAATACCAATTTTCACCATTAATGCAATAGTAACAACAACCCGCCCATTCGATGTACATCATACTTAGGTATGCGATACCTTTGATAAATTCACCATAGTGCTCTACTTATTCTTTGGCAACCTCACCGATCTGCTACTATTCAACTACATATGTAATATAGTTGTTTTATTTCTACAGGTTGTTTTTGAGGGGAAAAAAATAATGTTATTGTGTTTCTATAGGTTGCGGTATCATAGAGTGATGAACGATCTCCACCTGGGATGAATAGATCACTCCCTTCACTTGTATCATGTGTTGAGTTAAATCTTGTTTAAATGTGAAATTTGTTGTATTGTTTTGTTTTAATTTCACATTTTTGTACTAATAAAAATATTATAAATTTGTGTGTAGGTTGGTTCATTTACTATTAGGTCACTCATACCACCACCACTACCGGCATTCGCCCCACCATTTTTTTCTGACTAAAGGGTAAGTCCAATCCTTATCCACCCTGCTTTGAATCTTGGGATAACACTTTGCACCCCAAGGGTTTGAACGCCTCTCATACAACCCATCGAGGTTTGTCTCCGTCCACCCCCAAAACCTTTTCCGTCCCATCCATCCACAGTGGTTGCACCTGTATGCCACCCACCAGTCATCTGTGTTGTAGCACAAACAATTGCATCCCCTTAGGCTACATCACTACACTCTAATGAATCCCCCCTTCCATCATTTGATGTAGATAACATAGTTCATGCCACAACAAATATTTCCTCAGAGAAGCTTGTACAACCAAGTTCTCCACCTGCTAGAGACTCTCCATCGTTTCCTGAGTTATTCACAATGAAACCATTTTTTGATGAATTTTTATGTATCATGAAAGGAATTGATTTTATGCATTTTTGTTTAAATTTCATGCTTTGATTATTGTAACTACTATAGGGTGGCATCACTGAGAGATTGGGGTCATGGAGGAGGGAAACACCCTTGCAATTTTTAGTATCATCTGCAGTGAGTTTTCTTATCTTGAACTATAAAGTATCATTTTGTAAAATATTTCAATTTATTGTAGAAAAAACTTACAATAATGTTGTTTATTTTTCCATTCTTTGGAGAGACAAACCATGCCCAAGTGTGAAATGACTCGAGGTCCTACTTCAAGTAAGAGAAGAAAGATCAATTTTTGGGATGCACCTGATAGTTGCAAGGGTGGTAGTGGTCAATGAGTGACCAATGAGTATGATTTTTTTTATCTAGGGTACCATATGTCATTCTTCCATGTTTGGGTGCTTGCTGTCATTTTGTATATTGGGAACAATGTGCCATTTTGTAAAAAATGTATGGTTGAGACAATTTTGAATACACACACATTTCATGGCACATGTTTTATGAATTTCATTGTTTGTTTATTTGATGTTGATGAATGATTATGATGTTAATACTAAAAAATATGTTATCCATTAGGACAATGAAGAATAATAAACTAAATATCTAAAACAAAATCAAAAGAGTAATTAGGCACATTAGGCAACAAGCGACATCATGAAAAATAAATATAATGCTAAAGAAACATTGTCCAAACTTCACTAACGATGCAACATAATCAAAATTGATGGTGATGATTAGTTTTCATTGTTGTTAATCATTAATAGTCCAACCTACTTAATGGAATTTAGTTTCATTGTTGTCATGGGTTTGCTAGGATCCCTAACCCTACACCTCTAACATGAGATACTCTAGCTTTACCATTCCAAAAATGCATTGTAATAAACTAAGGTAAAGTCAAAAGTTGAATATTTATTTACTAGACACAATTACCTTTCCTCAATGTCAAACAACACCAATTATATTTGTCAATGTTTCTCATGCCATATTAACAACCATTATTTAATTGTTTGATGTCGTTGATAATCAAATAGAACTATGATTTTATTTATCACTCTAAATAAAGCACCCAACCATTCAATTGTCATTATTATTTCTTTACCTTGCCAATTTTTTTATTTTATTTCAAAGCATCTATCCAATAGATTTCCCTAGATATGAAAATTTGTTGCAATATGATAATGAAAATGCAAGCCATGAATGATGGGATTGACCTAGAATCAAACCTAGACTTGAATCCAAGTAGATAGCTATATTCATTTGGCTATCAATCTTCATAGAGTAGAGAATAAAACTCACACAAGCAACAAATCATGGACCAACACTTTGGTGATTTGTGATTGAAATTTTAGGCAT
This sequence comes from Picea mariana, assembly GCA_032191745.1. Lineage (NCBI taxonomy): Eukaryota > Viridiplantae > Streptophyta > Pinopsida > Pinales > Pinaceae > Picea > Picea mariana. Next base: position 152,819 of record JASDQU010106962.1, on the reverse strand, counting down.
AACATCAAAAGTAAGTAGAAATGGAGCGAGTTAATAACTTATGGACAAACTTAAATTTTATGGTTAGTTAAAATTTTCAATCTAGGTAAAGTTTCACCATGATTAACTGATTTTTTCTTCTTAAAATGGATCCAAATATCTAAAATCAAAGTTTATAGTCAAAGTTGTTGCCAATAAGATGGAACTATAGCTTCCAACAAAATTCTATCATATTTGTGGAGAATTTCCCACCACAATAAATTGAATTTGTCACCTTGTTAACTTGCACTTTCAAGAATGATCGTGACTAATGTAAGGGATATAAACCCTCTTCAACTTTATTACAAAGTAACTTGATCTATTCCAAGTCTAGCTCAAGTTTTGACAATACAATGCAACCAAACTATACATTTTTTAAAATGAAAGTAGTGAATAATTTGAATCTTGAATAAGAGATATAATGCTATTCTCACCTTAACATGGAACCAAAAAAAAATATCGAGAGTGGCTTTACTAATATTATCTAGTTGCAATTTAACTAACACCAAGCATGATATCGAACATTGAAATATTCAAAAGAAGCCATAAGAATCTAAAACAAAGATGACGTGTGTGACAAAATGTTTTATTGGACATCATAACATGGTTTTGATAATGGGTTCAACTCATCGCTTGAAAATAATTTTGACAAAACTAGAGGATGCATAACACAAAAATGATTTGATGAAGGAAGGCTTGAATGACCAAAATATAAATCAATTATAATACAAAAGATTTTTGAAGATGAAATAAGACCAAGGGTTCGCTAAGATCCATATCAGAATGAGGGATTTGAATAGGTTTTATGCTTTTGTTGATCATATATATAGGCTTGAATGCTCATCCTTCACTTGCTCTTTTCATATGATTCTATTAGAAAACTAAAGTTGAAACTTCAAATTTACTATTTGATGGTTTAATGATAAAGGAAAACTCTATAAAAGTAAAAATAAAATGTATTAAATAAAAATAGATAATGAGCATCAATATCAAATACATCCATAAACAACTAAACATAGAATTGAATTAACAAGTAAAGAAGCATCATGCAAAAGAGGTAAATAATTCCATGATTCCATAGACACAGCCATGGGGGATGTACTCAACATTAAAGAAATGTAATAATAACCATAACTCTATCTAATACATCATAGTGGAAAAAATCCCTCTATAACACTAGCTTTATATATGTGTGCATAAAATGGCAGTTGCTAAAGCTTCTAGAAGGTCTTGGAAGTCTAGTTGTACCACACCAAACAACCTTAAGTGATCTTATAAATGCAGTGTTGTGCAATGAATAACTCTATATTTTAACATTGGATGTTGCTAAAGCTTCTAGAAGGTCTTGGAAGTCTAGTTGTACCACACAAAAAAACCTTATGTGATATTCTAAATGTAGTGTTATGCAAGGAATAACTACAAACTTTAGCATTGGAGGACTATGACAAAAAATGGTGAGTATATAGTACCTAAGAAATATTTTAGATAATACAAAGCAATGCGATTATGTATAATATAATTGTCTTTTTACTTTCAAAATGTCTTTGCTCTCTTCAAAATCATGAGTGATTAGTTATTTTCCCATCACTAGGTCTACAAGAACCACTTCAAAATTGTACATGCCATTTTTCTCATTTACCCTGAAGGTGTACATGCATATTATAAATTAAGCAACGAAGATGAAGATTTTGAATTTAGGCATAACAACTCTGATTAGAAATTCTTTACTTGTTTTTAAGAACTTTATAAATATTAGTTTCTTTCACAAACTAGAGATTTTCATGAGTTCTAGTTTTTCAAATTTGAGAAGTCAAAATCCTATCTAAAATAAGTTTAACCTATGATCTTCTTAAATATAAAAATCCTCAACATCCTCAAACAAAATCCTAGTTTTGTACATCCTCGAACAATTTTTTTTCAGGAAATTGAATCATAATGGAGGGGTTCCCCTAGTTGTAATATGGTGTTAGGAGTCTAACACAACAAATCACTCATCCATCGAAGGTCTGGTTAGAGTTTTATGGCAAGTTGCAACTTTCCACCTAAAGCCATTCAAGGACACATTGAGAATTTGGTTCAAGGGCATAAAATCCAAATTGAGTAGCATAATTGTGTTCTGTAAGCTCGTGCAAGTTTTTGTCCAAAGCCCACGTGACTATACTACCCACAATCGCTCAAGATAATGTTTTCAAAATCGACCCCTAGTTTAGAAATTGCATTATCCCTTACTGAGAAAAACCCTAGTTATGAAGATCATTGAACGAACTATTTTATGGGAAATGGAATCATATGGGAGTGGTGCCTCTAGTATCCGATGCCCTGAGTCCAACATAACTAATGGTTCATCTATTCGAGCCCTGATTAGAGATTTAGGGTGAGTTGCAACTTGCCTCTGAAAGTCATTCATAGACAAATTGACAATTTGGTCCGGGGGCATAAAATCCAAAATGAGTATCATAACTTAGTTTCATAAGCTCATGCAATTGTGTTTGGACAAGTCCCATGTGACCATGCTACCCACAATAGCCTAAGGTAGTGTTTTCCAAAATCGACCCCTAGTTCAGAAATTGCATTGTCCCTTATTATGAAAAATCCTAGTTCAATATATCCTCGAACAAACTATTTTTGGGGTAATGAAATCATGGGGAAGGGGTGCCTCTAGCTGTAATATGGTGCCCCAAGTCCAACAAAACTGATGGTTCTTACATCCAAGGCTCGTTTAGAGTTTTGTGATGGGTTGCAACTTGCTTCCTAAATCCATTCAGGGACACATTCACAATTTGGTCTAAGGGCATAAAATCCAAACCGAGCAACACAATTGAGTTTTATAAGCTCTCACAAGTGTGTTTGGCCAAGGTCCATGTGACCATTGTTATGGACTGTATCCTATTTGTCAACAATCCAAGACAATGAAGCACATATTTTGGGAGTGTTAGTATGCAATGTAGTCCTATAGGTTTCCTATGGATCAATGCTTAGAAGTGCTTCAGAGCAATGCTCACTCATAGTATATTTTATTTGTTGATTGGTACATTCATGTTTGACCTACAATTAAGCCTTTGATATTATTTAAGGATGAAAAATTTATTTATTCTCTAGAATATTAGGTGTAAAGTGGTTTCTACTCATTATATTATCTTTCTATATTCCTTTTGTTCTATGTGGTGAGATGAAGTTCACCATCAATTTATAGCCAAAGGAGATATATTGATAAAATATACCCACTCTTTGTACCTGACTAGTCATTTGGACTTTGTTTTAGTTTTTTCATTCCATGTAAAAGAATATGATCACATTTGTATATAGTTTCATTTTTTTTATACAACCTTTTACCTATTTGTAAATATTTTATAAAAATATATTGAAAAAACAAACAAAGAAACGATGAAAACAAGAATCATGTTCTCCCAGCCATAACAAATTTTGCAACTCTCTACAATCCATTTATGCCCAAATTTGCATTTTATTAGTGTTTAATAGTACATCTACAAAATAGTGTGGTGATATATAATGTGGTAATTGTGATAGTGTGTTAATTGTCAATCATTTGTGTTGTTTAGTGTAATATGATAGTGTACACCTACATAAGGTATGTATATGGTAAGGTATGCATATGGAGTGGTATATACTGTGAATTATTTTATTTAGTGTATTGTTATAGTGTACACTTAGCTAGCTTGAATAATAATTGGGTGTCATTATAAAAGTGAAAATCTAATGTTTATGAAGAATTAAATGAATAATTAATAACAAGACGTTTAAATAAGTGGGAGTGATATAAAGAATACGAGGAAATATAATAAGGAATTACAAGATGGCATTTAGTATTTGGACTTTTCATAGAATTTAATTTTGGAAAAATTGTCACAAACAACATTGAGGGAAGGATGCATATTCATATAAATAGTAATGTAATGTTTAAGTCTTAAATAATAATTGGGTGTGATTGTAGATGTGAAACTATGATGTTTATGAAAGATCAAGATCGTCTCCAAAGATGAGGGAGATACAATAAGGTAAAGTGAGAATAATAAGAAATTCCAAGTTTACACTTCATATTTTGTTTTTTTTTATAATATTTTATTTTGGAAACTTTATATTTTGTTTTTTTATTTATAATATTTTTTTAGTTATTATAGGGAGAACAACTAATGGAAGATGTATAGTGATATATTTAATTTCTCTTAAAATGATCATAAGAAGCATAACTAATGAACGATGCAGAGTGGTATGATGAGTAATTTAATGTTTAAAGATTAATGATAATTAGAGATGATTGTTAAAATAAAATCATGATGTTTGTTTTGATTATACATAGTGGTATGATGAGTAATTTAATGTCTAAAGATTAATAATAATTAAATAGGATTGCTAAAATAAAATCACGATGTTTATAAAAAATAAAGACACCCACCACCAAAATGGAGGGATATAAAAGATACCAATCATTATAATAAATAATTATAAGATAATACTTAATGTTTCATCTTTATATAAAATTTAATTTTTGAAAAATTATTATAAACCTTGAATAAAATTATACATTAGAATTTCATATTGCAATTCACTCTTTAAACCTGCAATTCATTCCATACACAATTTATAAGAACATCTTGGTTTGTCATTGTACAATGTTTTCCTATCTAAAAGATTTATAGTATGTTTAATAATGATTAGAAGGCACACTCAAATTAATGAACGTTAATGACACGGAGTTTGTATATTTTAATATGTATATTTTTGTATGGTGATATGTTTAAGTGGAAAGAAAATGAGGTGATTCTCATATTGTTAAAATGTTTTATAATTAGTTTTATTAAAATGAAAAATATGTTTTTTCAAAATTTTATTTTATTTTATATTTTATTTTATTTTATATGGTTGTTTGCAAGAAGTTGATGGACAAAAAAGTGGCAATGGGGTGATCATAAGCGCACTCACGCAGGAATGTGTAGAACAAGCATGTGTCCTTGATGTGATAAGATCGACATCTCAACTTGCCATGGAGGAGGCCATGCCAAACCCTTAGAAAGAAAGCGTGCACTTTTTTAGGAATGCACATGCATTCCTAGGAACATATATGTTCCTTAGGATTGTGTGCACGTTCCTTTGATTAAAATATGGAATAGGGTGTCGGCTGGTCTATTTCACTAATAGACTGACTGTACCAAGCATTTTGAAGAGCTATTGAATGATTTTATTATTGGATTATATTGATGCGGTGTTCATAATCTCTTGACATCGTCTCCAACTAATTCCAAGTATTTATCTGGATGCAACTTATTATTTTTTTATAATTTCCTAATTTGTTTAAATGTATAGAAAGAAAACCTAAACTATATTTTCCTTTATTAAATCACAACAAACATAATTAACATGGGGTCTAGTGAAAACCCAAACCCGACACCACCACAGGAAGGAACACCAAACCCCAACCCACAACCAACAAATATAAACATGGAAATTGTTGAAGGGTTGAGGTCTCTTAGAACTATTGTTCAAGACTTACATAGTACTAGAGAGCTCTCATGATCGTCACTAGCCAATTACCTGGACACCAAAATATCTTTCATTACAGGTTCCCAAGTCCAACTAAGTAATAATTTTGATTATAGGGATAGAATGTTTGAATTTTACAGATCTAGGATAGATCAAAACCAAGCTAGAGACATAAACATTACCAAACAATAGTTGATGAAATTGTTCATTGAGCATAGAACCAAATTACAACCACCAGTCACAAAGAGATGCATTTGTATTAACCGGTACACCTACCAACCATTTTTACATAATTGAATGGATAGGTGGTTTGTGGTCTTTGACAAACCCCCCACCACCAATAATAGGGAGGTGCCTCTATATTTCCTCAAAAAATTATGGACATAGATTATGTTAGGTATCCTTGTCAACTACTTTGAAATTGGAAAATTCCAGGGGTGGGGTGTGACCCGGTGCTAGTTTTTCATCCTCCTAGGAGAGGGCCTAACCCACTTTCTCAACATCCTCCCATTGGAGAAAGCATTATCTAGACATAAGAATCCATATCCACCTTGAATTAGAGCTTGGTGAAACACAACAATTTTATAGCATTCTCCGTGTATGAGCTACCTCTAGGTGATGTTGGGAGAGGGTTTGGTCCTTCAAGCCTTTCAACAGAGTCCATCTAGGAGAGTGCATATGGACAAACTAGGTTTTCATCAGATCGTCAAAGATGCTCGAGTTGCAAAAAATCTTGTTATGGGCCAACATAGGCCACTAGACACTAAAGTTTAATGGAGGAGGTTATATCTTGACCAACTCTATGTTATATA
>JASDQU010106962.1:124221-146467 GCA_032191745.1 Picea mariana | reverse complement strand
AGAGAGAGAGAGAGAGAGAGAGAGAGAGAGAGAGAGAGAGAGAGAGAGAGAGAGAGAGATTTGTGTATTTTTTTCTATATCTAATTATTTGATGTTTGCATTTTCTATGCTCGGATAGTAGATCCTTGATGCCGACATATGCATCAGTGCCAATTTCCACCACTGATGCAGAAATAGAAACATCCAACTAATCTGATGTACCTCATACTCGGGTATGTGGTAACTTTGATAAATTCACCATAGTACTTTGCTTTTACTTTGGAAACCTCATTTATATGCTACTATTCATATCCATCTATAACATAGTTGTTTTTTTTTTCTACATGTTGTTTATGAGGAATCAAATATAATTTTTTTGTGTTTCTACAGGTTGCGGTGTCACTAAGTGAAAAACCATGTCCACCTGGGATGGACAGATCACCCACTTCACATGTATCATGTGTTGAGTTAAATATAGTTTAAATATGAAATTTGTTATATTGCTTTGTTTGAATTTCACATTTTTGTACTAATAAAAATATTATAAATGTGTATGCAAGTTGTTTCATTCATTACTAGTACACGCATACCACCACCGCTACTAACATTCTCCCCACCATTTGTTCCTAACTATAGGGGAAGTCCAGTTCTTGGCCACCTTGCCCCGACTCTTGGGATAAATTTTTCCACCCAAAGGGTTTTACCGTCACCCTTAGACCAAACCCCAATCGTAAATGTACATATGATTATAGGCTGGTGAGCYTGAGTGTTTTGGGCCAGAGTGCCTTTGTATATATGTTTTGGGGCCAAAGTTCCTATGTGATTTAAGCCAGAGATCCTATGAGTTGAAAGGCCAATGAGCCTAAAAATTGTAATATGTAATCACAATCAATGATATTAATAAAATACATCACTGTTATAGACCAAGTCAGACAAATGAGTATGGGGGGCTAGGACCCCACAAGAGGGAAAGGGGGCCAAGGGTCTAGGAAGAGGGACTAAGTCAATCGAGCTTAAGCCAAATATTATAATATTATTCCTAAATTCAAAAGGTATTTTATATTATTTTATCCTAAGTTCCTAAGGCTGGGAATGAGTCACCAAGTGGGGTAAAATCTAGTTCATAAGGTGACAAGTATCAAGTTAAGAGAATGCAAATATATTGTTGGGAATTAATGTAATTCCATCATTCACTATATCATTCCATCATTTGTAACTTTGTGGAGGGCGGTAGGAAGTTGATTGTTACCCTATAAATCCTTGGAAGTTTGGGATGAATAAAGAAATATGTTTTCAGGCATGTGAAGTAATCTTCTCATGTGAGAGAATTGTTAGGGATAGTTTTCCTATGTGTTGGTCTTGTGAGTGTTGAAGTCTTTGAGAAATATTTTGTTCTAGGTGCCATAGATCTATGAGACTTATTGGCTAGCATATTGCTGAAGCCTTGGAAGGAAAGTGGGATAGCCATAGGACTATTGAGCAGAGAAGGGGTACACTTCCTAGAGTGGGACAAGCTATGGGGAATGAGAGGTTGTGAGATGGGATTTATTGCTGGAGTTGGCACCTGAGCTTGTGCTTTATTATGTTGTTGGTAAGATAATAGATTATCTTAGGTAACCTTTTCATTGGTGGAGTCATAGCCCCAGGTTGGGGGTGACCTACTGTTGAAAGTTCATGAACAATAGAGTCTTTGGCTCGGAGGAACGTCTGAGGTCTGCAATCAATCAATGATTTAATTAAAATAAAAGTGTATTTTATGCGTTTTTTATTCTCACTATGTGTTTAATTATATTATGTTGTAATTGTATGTATATTTATGCATGGATTATATGTTGTAGAACTGCATAATTGTGTTCATATGTAGGGCATTCATTAATTAAATGGTATTAGAGCCATAATGGACAGAATACAAAGAAATTTGAATTTTCAGTTGTGACAAAAGTCGTGGCTATTCCTAGGTTGTTGGGGATGTTACATTGTGGTATCAGAGACACAAGTTCAATATTGAGCCTACATGGGCCATTTGTCACCACATATAAGCTAAAATTGCAGAAATTAAGCTCAAAGAATGTTTGCAACTTGCTTGACAAAATGTTCTAGGAAAAGCTTAGGTATTTGCAAGCAATTTTGGGAGAATTATATTCAAGGATCAAAAGACCAAATTTTTACCTTTGTTTGGGCATTTTTAATCCTAGAATCACCTGAATTTAAGAAGTTGAAGAGCATCCATGGAGAAATTGGGTGAAATTGGTCAAAAGCCCCATTTTCTACGGTGGAATTCATGGAAACTTTGATGTGGGAGTGTTGAATTATGAGTGAAATAGTTGAATTGATAGGCACAATGTCGAAATCCGCCACCTGAATTTTAAAATCAAGGCTTCCATGGCGGCCTGTGCGAAAAAATTAGAAAATCATTAGATTATGGAAAATTTTGAGATTTGGGAAAATTTAGGTATTTTTCCTTACGATGACATCATCATGATGTGATGGCCACATGCAGGGTGACATCGAAGTGATGACATAGAATGTCATGGTGGCAGGTCCATTGTGGCGAGACTCGATGGAGAGTCTAGGGTTGCAGTGCATAGTGGTAGGATCGATAGGTGACGTGGATGCCACAATAGAGGAGGTGGGGAGCTTGATACAATAAGCAGTATTATGAAGTTTAAAAGTGGTTTTGAGAACACCATAATCCTACAAAATGGTTTTGGACTGACATGTGTCATCTTGGTGGTGTAGTGGTATAAGAGGAAATTATGCTAATATTTTCCTTGCATTTTAACCCCCAAAATCAATATAAGCATTGATCTTCCTTAGATCTCGGTCGATCGATCGATGGGACAAGAAAGTTGCACGTTCGCAAGGAAAAGGGAGTGGGATGGGAACCTCCCATCCCCATGACCAATGAAAGGGAGACATATGGAGACTTAGTAGAGGAGGTGGGACCCCTATCCCATCCATGGTCAAAAAAGGTTCCAGGTGGATAACTGGGTATAGTGGGACCCGATGGATAAAGGTAAAATAAGGTTAAAAAAAAGGAAGAAAGAGGATATAGAAGAGTGAGAAGGTATTGAAGGTTGATGATATAGGTCCAGACAGGGTAGGATACTGACATGGCTTCATATCGGGGTGCTAGGTGGACCCAGAAGGCTATATTAGTCACAAAGACATCAAAAATCAGTTAATTTTCTCATAAATTTATAGTGTTTTGTAGGTCATAAACTTACAGGGCATTTTTGAGGCCCTAAACAATGTTTTTAGGATATCTGATTTTTGAGACTGTAATTGTCATAGAAACCAAAAGTATCATTGTAGATTAAAAAAAAGAGAACGAAGAGATATTTCCATTGAGCTAATATATTCGTGAAACAAAGCTTGTATGAGAAAGTTACAGGCTAAACAATGCAAGGTAACTTTTCAGTGCTAGTTTACTTCGAGAGGGAATAACTCCCTGCTCAAAAGTCATTTTTGGGCACATGATGAGTCTATGGAAAGAGATATTGAACCATAGAATACATATATGGAACTAGATTGGTAATATGGGTACCTAAAAGTGTGTAATAAGACAATTAAGACACCTAGAGCATACAAGGTAAAAGGGGGAAAACAATCAAAACTTTAACAGGATGCACCTAGAAACCTAGATGTTGGATGAAGGTGAAACTTGGTCAAATTGTTCAAAATGTGTTCATGAAAAAAAACAATTGGGATTTTGTCAAAATTACAAAGGAATTGGTGTAAGGATGCTTGAACATGGCTAAATTGCTAAGCTAGGAAAAAAAGTGCAAACGGACAAAGTTGTCATTTCTAGATTGTTGTAGTTTTTTACTAGAGAATCGGATTGATAATATGAGAGTTGTTGGGAATTCCTTGTTATCATTTTTATGTATGACTCATACAAAATGTTTCCTATTTCCTGACAGATATACTTCTACAAGTGACATAAGTTGGTGTCTGGGATTAATTTCTCTAGAATGAAAAGTGTACAAAGGGTGTAAATGGATAATGTTCAAATGGCTATAACTTGCTGCTCATAACTCATAAACAAGAAAGGAATAGGTCATTGGAAAGATATTTGATAGAAGAATCCATATATGCACCTAGATATGTGAATTGAGAAATAAAATTTACAAGGAATCATGAGAAATATTTATGGTGCACTAAAGGGAAAATTTGTGCATAATTTTACAAAATTGTTGCATTATTTTGTCTAACAAATTGTGTTGCATGCACATTTTGTATAATTAAGGGCACAATAGAACAAATTTGAGTCATAAGAGAGACCACAGGTATGAAATATGCACAAAAACCTACAACCATGAGGAATAAATCGAAGGGTTGTATGTAAGCTTGGGTAATGTAGAAACTGAATCAAATGGGCATAGGGAAGGAAAAGAAGAAAGTATAAATTTAGTGGAGACAATAAAGAGTCTTCAAAGAGGTGTGATGAGATAGAAAGTTTATGATGAAAATATTTTGAAATATTAGGAGAAGAAAGATGGCATCAACATCAAGATGTTGCAAAGTTTGGACATAATAAAGAAGAAGGTGGATAAGGGGATAGATTCAAGTAAGTCAAAGAGTCATAGATCTCATTCCAAAATGGAAGAATATAGAAGTTCTAGTAGACATCATCATCACTCAACAAAACACTCAGTTAAAAAAACATAAAGTAGTTGAAGTTTTCTCCTATGAGAAATAATAAAAGGAGGTATGGATTGGAATATTTGCAAGGGGAGTTCAAGAAGATAAAACCTCCTACCTTTGATGGTGAGCACATGAAATATGAGGATGTAGAGGCTTGGTTGATGCGGATGATGAAATATTTCCAATTACATAATTATTCCTCGCAGGAAAAAGGTATAATTGCAATTTAATAGCTCAAGGGAAGAGAATCAATTTGGTGGGACCAACTCGTGCAAGTACAACACATTGATGAGAAGAAGATCACTTGTAGGTAGTTCAATTTTTTTTTTCAAAAGAAATACTTGTCCAAGCATCACTATGATAGGAAGATGAAGGTGTTCTTTCAACTCAAGCTTGGGAGTATGCCCATGGACGGGTATGAGAGAAATTTATTAGAACTGTTGAGGTATGGTGACTTCATCAAAGATGAACAAGTCAAGATTCAAAGGTTCTTGAGTAGGATACCTTCAATATTCAGTGATAATAGACAATATGATGATCCCAATAAATTATAGGAAGCAATAGGGAGATCCAAGTGCCTTTATTATCAACATAGAGGAAGGCCAACTTTCCAAAATGCTTGGGAAGACATGAAAGAAAGGTAATATGGACTAGAGGAAGAAAGTGAACAAGCCACCATTCTTCAGAAATAGTTCTCAAGGGAAGCCGAATCAAAATGAGCCCATAATGTCAAAAATGTTGGGATAAATTCCAAGGCATCATCCTATTAAATGTTCGGGATGTGAGGGAGATCATATGTACAAAGATTTCCCTCATAGAGGTGAAATATTGAATACTTTTCAAAATGTACATCAAGTTGATACAATTGAGGACATGGGTAGAAGCATGCCAAGGATCTATGCATCCTCGGACAACAAGCAAGCTAAATTTTAGTCTCATGTGATTAAAGTGGAAGGTAATATCAATGATCAACCTACAACTATATTAAATGATTTAGGAGCTACTCATATATGCATAGATCCTAATCTTATTGAAAATTTTCACTTGCAAAGAAGCAAGCTTGGGAAATCTTGGTTGGTTCAACTAGCTATAGGAGCTAAGGGAAGAATGAATGACTGGGTGAGGGATTGTCCAATGAACATGAATGGATTGAACACAAGGGAAGATTTGAACATCATACCTTTGGGTTCATATGATTTCCTAATTGGTATGGATTGGTTGGACAACCATCATGTTGTCCTAGATTTATATAACAATGCATTCACTTGTTTGAATTAAGAAGGGAACTTGAGGAAAGTCCAGGGTATTCCAAGGAAAAAATCAATCTGAGAAATTTCAGCCTTGCAACTAAAAAAAACATCAAAAAAGGATGTCAAATTTATGTAGCTCATACAGAAGAGGAAACTAAGGATAAAGTGCCAAGTATTGATGATCATTCTGTCTTGAAAGAATTTGAAGATGTATTTAAAGAGATACTTGGGTTGCCACCAAAGTGAGATATAGATTGCTCCATTAATCTAATGCATAGATATTATCCAGTGTCTAGACTCCTTATAGGATGAGTACACTAGATCTAAAGGAATTGCATATGAAACTTGCAGAGATTTTGAAGAAGGGGTATATACACCCAATTGTGTCACCTTGGGGTGCCCTAGTGTTATTTTTCAATAAGAAAGATGGTACCTTAAGGAAATGCATTGATTTCAAGCAACTAAACAAGGTGATTGTGAAGAACAAGTATACTTTGCCAAGGATAGATGATATTTTTTACCAAATGAAAGATTCAAAGATATTCTCTAATATTTACCTCAGGTTAGGATATCATTAGGTGAGGATTAGAGAAGATTACATCAAGAAGAAAACATTTAGAATAAGGTATGAAGATTATGAGTTTACAATAGTGCCATTTGGGTTGTCAAATGCAACAACTGTCTTCATGTGTTTGATGAATGGAATCTTCATAAATTACTTGGATAATTTTGTCATTATCTTCTTGGATGAGATACTTATCTACTCAAATTATGAAGAAGAACATGAGCAACACTTGAGGATGGTGCTACAAGTATTAATAGAGAATTAGTTGTATGCAAAGTTGAGCAAGTGCTATTTTTATAAGAGGTAGATATATTGTTTGGGCCATATCATTTCAGAGGAAGGGATTGCAGTGGACCCTGAGAAGATAGAAGTCATTAGAGGATGGCCAACACTAATGATAGTCTCATAAGTGAGATCATTCATGGGACTTGTAGGTTATTGCAAAATATTTATTGAAGGATTTTCAATAATTTCTCATCCAATCACTTATTTGCAAAAAAGTGTGTGAAGTTCGAGTGGAATTATGCATGTGAAGAAATTTTACAACATTTGAATAATTTATTGACAAGTGCACCAAACTTGAGCATTGTCGATCCAAATTAATATTTCATTGTGTGCATTGATGCTTGAAAGGAAGGCATTGGGGGAGTCCTTATCCAAAATGGGCATGTGATATGTTATGATTCAAGAAAGTTGAAAGAGCATGAGAAACACTATGCCACTCATTATTTAGAATTGGCAGCCATAGTTCATGCCTTGAAAATGTGGAGGCATTATCTTATATTGGGAAAGAGGTTTGAGCTGAGGATAGGCTATAGTGGTCTGAAATATTTGTTTGGACATTCAACTTTGAATTCTAGAAAAATCAGATGGCTACAATTCCTTAGTGAGTATAACTTTGATATAAAACATATAAAAGGAAAGAAGAACAAGGTGGTTGATGCACTCAACATGAGGGTGCATTGTTGGGTATGTGTTATATTCTTTGCATGTGTGTGTGTGGGTGCATCAGATATGACAACTGCGTCTGACGATCCCTCTAGTAGTGCTCTTTGTGTTGTGTGCGCCGGGCGCTTTCCTAGGGGGGGGGGGAGGTATGCCCCCCCTGGTTACGCATAGCATTCGACAACAGGCGGTAGGCCGGGGTAGCGCCCCAATTTTTTTTTTTGGGCGGTTTTTGCTATTTTTAGCGGTTTTGTAAATCAATCTCGGATTAAGGGATTAGGGTTTTGGTATCTACGGAATACCTAAAAACATTGTATATATATATATTGTATGGTGAATGGTGAAATTCAATATAATGAATATAAGAAAGGTTTTTCCGGTTGAGGGTTTCTGGTATAAAATCTCTGTGTACTCTATGTATGATCCATTGATTAAATTTTGTTTTCCTTAAGAATCTATATGTGTTGCTTTAATTCACAGGTTTAAAACCTACATGTGGTATCAGAGCTCGTTTTTGGCTTCAGAGGGACGCCTTTGTTGTTGAGGGTTTAGCTTGGTCTTGATAGATCAAGTTTATCCTGGGTTTGTGATAAATTTGGGTTTAGTGGGAGATTTTGCAGTGGAGATTCAAGTATAGAAAGAGGAATGGCGAGCTCATCTAGAATCGAGATAGAGAAGTTCAACGATAAAAACTTTGAGCTATGGAAGCTCAAGATGGAGGACCTTCTTGTAGACAAAGAACAATGGATCGCTGTGGATCCTGGTACACAACCTACTGGTACACCGTCTACTAGCACACAGGATACTGGTACACAACCTACTACAACACAATATACTAGTACACTAGCTACTGATATGTCGAAGGAAGTTTGGGAGAAGTTGGACAGAAGAGAATGGAGTACTATTCGACTCTGCTTGGCAGATTCAGTTTTGTTGAATGTCTCGGGAGAATCCACTGCCAAGGAACTATGGGAAAAGTTGGCGAATTTGTATCAATCAAAGTCCTTGGTAAACAAGCTGTTTCTTTGAAAGAAGTTGTATCATATTAGGATGGAAGATGGATATTCTGTGACAGAACATATAAATGCCTTTAATACTCTGGTAAGTCAACTTGTCTCTATTAATATTATGATTGCAGAAGAAGATAAGTGTATTACTTTGTTATTTTCTTTTCCAGACTCTTGGGATAATCTGGTTGTAGCAATTGGTAGTACCACTCAATCTACATTGAAGTACGAGGACGTAGTTTCATTCTTGTTATCTGAAGAGATGAGGCAGAAAATCATGGATAGTCAAAACATAGATGCTTTATTTGTAAGAGGTCGTACCCAAGATAGGAATCCTGGTAAACCTTCGGGGGGGGGGGAGATCTAAATCTGCAGGTAGATCTAAGTCTCTAGGGAAATATTTGAGGAAATGCTGGAAGTGTGGTAAAATAGGGAATTATAAGAAAGATTGCAAGTCTAAGAAGGTTGATAAACCAAAGGGATCTAATATTACCTCTTCCACAGAGGCAAAAACCTCCACTGAAGAAGGAGGTGATGTTTACCTATCATCTACATGTACACATGCAGTCCGTGATGTATGGTTGATCGACTCAAGTGCGTCATACCATATGACTCCTCACAGGGAGTGGTTCTCTGAATATGAAAAATACGATGGTGGTGATGTATTCCTAGGAGATGACTCGACAACAAAAATCTTGGGACATGGAAGGGTTAAGTTGCTACTAAAATATGGAAGGATTAGAACTCTCCCTGGGGTTCTGCACATTCTAAAACTAGCCAGGAGCCTAATATCTTTAAGAAAGATGGATGATGCAGGAGTGGATACTGTATTTGGAAAGAACACTTGCAAGATGGTACGAGGAGCAATGGTGTTGATGAGAGGAGTTCGGTGTGGAACTATGTACAAGTTGCCAGGAAGAACTTATAATAATGGGTGTAACAGTTATGTTGTCCCTGAACAGATAAATAAAGAAGACAAGACCAATATTGTCCCTGGAAAGAAGACCATGATGTGGCATCAAAGACTGGGACATATTGGAGAAAAGGGCCTTCGAACACTACACGGTAAAGGTATGGTTGAAGGTATGTCTAATTGCACTCTGGATTTTGATTTCTGTGAACATTGCATAAATGATAAACAAAATCGAGTAAGATTCCCATATGGTGCTACAAGAGCAAAGGGGATCTTAGAGTTGATACACAATGATGTGTTTGGACCTGTTCCTGTTCCATCCCTAGGTAAATCTATGTATTATGTTTCATTCGTAGATGATTTTTCAAGGAACACATGGATTTATTTTCTTAGAAAGAAATCTGAGGTATTTGATAAATTTAAAGAGTTTAAGGCTCTGGTAGAAAACCAGACAGAGAAGAAAATAAAGGTATTGAGAATAGATAATGGTGGAGAATTCTACGGAAATGAATTCGAAGAATTCTGTAAGAAGTGTGGTATAGCAAGGTAGAAGACTACTCCATACACTCCTCAACAGAATGGAGTTTCAGAAAGGATGAATAGGACACTGATGGAAAAAGCAAGGAGCATGCTCAGCGGTGCCGGGTTAGGACGCAAATTCCAGGCAGAGTCAGTGGGTACAACATGTTACCTGGTCAATCGATCGCCTTCATCAACGTTGGATGATAAAACTCCACACAAGGTATGGTTTGGAAAGAAACCCTCTCTTCAACATCTTAGAGTGTTTGGTTGTGATGCTTATGTACATGTTCCAAAGGAAAATAGGAGTAAGCTGGATAAAAAGGCTGAAAAATGTATCTTTATTGGTTATAAAGATGGTGTGAAAGGTTATAAACTTTGGAACCCAGAAACCAAAAAGATTGTTTAAAGTCGATATGTTGTGTTCAGAGAGTTAAAAGATGTGTCCAAACAGGAATTCCTACCAATGTAAGATGAACCTGAGAAAATAGAGCTTGAGTTGGATGATGCAAAATCTGAATCATCTAAAGAAGAGGAAGCAAAAGCAAAAGAAGAAGAACTTCATATCCCAGTATTGAGGAGATCAGTGAGAGATAAAAAGGAAACTAGAAAGGTATAGTCCACCTGATTTCTGTTCCAATTTTGCTTTATCTATTACTGATGATAATCCCAAAACTGTCAGGGAAGCAGTGAATTCATAGGATAGTAAACTCTGGAAGAAGACCATGGTTGAAGAAATGGATGCCTTGGATAAGAATGAGGCATGGGATATAGTTGATTTTCCAGCTGGAAGAAAATATGTTGGTAGTAAATGGTTGTTTAAGAAGAAGTTTAATGCACAAGGTAAAGTGGAGAAATACAAAGCTCGGTTAGTAGCAAAAGGTTATTCCTAGGTAGAGGGAATTGACTTTGGTGATATTTTTTTTCCTGTTTCTAAGTTAACTTCTATTAGATTTCTTTTATCTATTGCTGTTGCTTTTGATCTTGAAGTGGAACAGATGGATGTAAAGACAACATTCCTACATGGGGATCTAGAAGAAGAAATCTACATGAAGTAGCCAGAAGGCTTTGTAGTGAAGGGAAAGAAAGAGATGGTCTGTAAGCTAAAGAAGTCACTATATTGTCTGAAGCAATCACCTAGGATGTGGTACCAAAATTTTGACACATACATCCTTGGATTGGGATTTGTAAGAATCAGGGTTGATCACTGTGTATATTCCAAGCAGGTTGGTAATCACTTCATTTATGTAGTGTTGTATGTTGGTGACATGTTGTTGGTAGGAAATAACATGGATGTTATTAAGGAGGTGAAATCACAACTATCCTCCAAATTTGACATGAAGGATCTCGGTGCTGCTAACTTCATTTAGGGAATGGAGATTAAAAGAGATCGTGCAAACATAAAACTCTGGTTGAATCAGATAAAATGTGTTGAGATGATATTGTAGAGGTTTAATATGCATGGAAGTAAACCGATCAAGGTTCATATTCCTATAGGTGTAAAGTTATCTGCAGATCAGTGTCCCAAGACACAGGAAAAAGAAGAGGGCATGTCCCATGTTCCGTATGTCAGTGCAGTTGGCAGTTTGATGTATGCAATGGTCTGTACTAGACCAGACATTGCACATGCAGTGGGAGTTTTGAGCAGGTATATGTCAAAACCAGGGAAGGAGCATTAGAAAACAGTAAAGAGGGTCTTCAGGTATTTTCGTGGCACTACCAGTTATGGATTGTGTTACTAAGGAAGACCAGGATTGGACAAAGTGTTGGACATACATGGCTTTGTTGATGCGGACTGGGCTGGAGATATATATCGTAGAAGATATACAAGTGGGTATGTGTTTAACCTATTTGGAGGAGAAATCAGTTGGATGAGAAAAAGACAGGCTGTAGTGGCACTCTCAACTACAGAAGCTGAATACATGGCAACCACTCGTGCAAGAAAGGAAGTAGTATGGTTACAAAGATTATGTGCAAGTATTGGGTTGGTACAACAAGCAATGAGATTATATTGTGG
This sequence comes from Picea mariana, assembly GCA_032191745.1. Lineage (NCBI taxonomy): Eukaryota > Viridiplantae > Streptophyta > Pinopsida > Pinales > Pinaceae > Picea > Picea mariana. Next base: position 134,625 of record JASDQU010106962.1, on the reverse strand, counting down.
CAGTCAGAGTGCAATATTCCTGGAAAAGAACCCATCTTATCATTCCAAGACAAAGCATATTGATGTTCAGTATCACTTTGTGAGAGACATGGTTGAGGAAAAGAAGGTGTTGTTGGAAAAGGTTGACACTTTGAAGAATGTTGCAGATTCATTGACAAAGTCTGTGAGCACAGAAAAGTTCTCCTGGTGTAGAGTAACAATGGGCAATGTTTCCTTGTATTGTTGACCATATAATCCCCTGGGCCCCTGGATGCAAAGAAAACAATAAGTGGGAGAATGATACAACTTCTTTCGAAGAAACAACTTGATGGGTATGTGTTATATTCTTTTCATGTGTGTGTGGGGGGGGGTGCATCAGAGCGTCAGATATGACAACTGGGTCTGACGATCCCTCTAGTAGTTCTCTTTGTGTCGTTACGCGCATCATTCGGCAACGGGCGGTAGCCCGGGCGAGTGCCCCGAAATTGTTTTTGGGCGGTTTTTGCTATTTTTAGCGGTTTTGTAAATTAATCCCGGATTAAGGGATTAGGGTTTTGGTATCTATGGAATACCTAAAAACATTTTATATATATTGTATGGTGAATGGTGAAATTCGATATAATGAATATAAGAAAGGTTTTCCCTGTTGAGGGTTTCCTGTATAAAATCTTTGTGTACTCTGTGTGTGAGCCATTGATTAAATTTTGTTTTTCTTAAGAATCTATATGTGTTGCTTTACTTCACAGGTTTAAAACTTACATGCATGAGATGCATGTTACAACCATTATCATGTGTAAAAATGATTTAAAAGATAGAATTTTGGAAGTTGAAAAATTAGATCAAAATTATGTGTTAACAAAAGAAAAATTATAGGAGAAGATTAAAGATTAGGAGTTGAGAGAGGATGTAATCCTCATGTACAAGGACACAATTTATGTGCCTAAATCTCAAGAGATGAAAAATATGGTTCTAAGAGAAATGCATAATGTGTCGTATGATGAGCACCCAAGTTACCAGAAAATAATTGCAGTTGTAAAGAGACAATTGTTTGGTCAAGTATGAAGAAATAGGTGGTTGATTATATATCCATATGTCTAGAATGTCAGAAGGTAAAGATTGAGCATAAGCATCTAGTTGGTTTTGTACAACCATTTCTCATTCCAGAGTGGAAATGGGAAGTGGTGACAATTTATTTTATCACCAAGATGCCTATAACAATGAAGCAACATGATTATATCATGGTGGCATTGGATAATCTAACTAAAGCTACTCATTTTATACTAGTGAAGCTAACGCACAAGGCGAAAAACAATGCATAGATTTATCTGAGAGAGATTTCCAAGCTACATGGTGTTTCTAAGGCAATTGTCTCTAACAGAGATCGCAAGTTCACATCAAACTTATGAAAATGATTATTTAAGGGATTTGGGACAAATTTGAAATTTAGCACAAGATATCACCTAGAATCAGATGGGAAAACTGAGAGGATCAAACAGGTGATTGAAGACATGATAAGAATGTATGTGATGGATAAACCATACAAATGGGAAAATTATTTACAATTATCTGAGTTTTCTTATAATAATGGGTGTCAAGAATATTTAAGTATGACCCCATTTGAATCATTATATGGTAGAAAGTGAAACATGCTAGTTAGTTGGGACAACCCAACAAACATAGTAGTGATTGGGCTAGAACTACTTAAAGAAATGGTGAACATAAAGTAGAATTTAAAGGCTGCACATAATAGGAATAAAATTTATTATGATAACGGAAGAACCCATAGATATTTCAAAGTGTGTGACCATGTGTTATTAAAACTAAAATCCAAGAGAAGTTCCTTGAAGTTGGGGAAATGTTCAAAACTAGTAGCAAGATATTGTGGACCATTCGAAATCCTAGAGAGGATTGGTCCTATTGCATACATGCTTGCACTACCTACATCCATGTGCATTCATAATGTGTTTCATGTGTGTTTTCTTAAAAAGTATGTGCCTGATGCTAATCATGGAATTTATTGGAATGTAATTCAGTTGCAACAAGAAGGAAACTTCTGAGTTCAGCTAGTGTGCATATTGGACAGGAAATTCAAGCTACTTAGGAATCAAGCATTAGGGTTGGTAAAGGTACATTGGACATTTTATGGTCTTGAATATTCAACGTGGGAGCAAGAGGATTCCATGTGGTAGGAGTACCCACATCTGTTTTGGTGATTTTTGAATACTTTTGCTTGTACATGTGTATATAATGCATCGAATGTAGTGCATAAATAATGGGAGGGGAATGAAATATCCCTATGTTGAACCCCAATTGTAAATTTACATATGCTTATAGGCTAGTGAGTCAGGATGTTATGGGTCAGAGTGCCTTTGTATATATGTTTTGGGGCCAGAGTGCCTATGTGATTTAGGCCAAAGAGCCTATGAGTTGAAAGGATAGTAAGCCTAATAATTGTAACATGAAATCACACTCAATAATATTAAAAAAATGCATCATTGTTTTAGACCAAGTCATAAAAAAGAGTATGGGGGACTAGGACTCCACAAGAGCGAAAGGGGGCTAAGGGTCTAGGAAGAGGGGCTAAGTCAAGGGGGATTAAGCCAAATATTATAATATTATTCCTAAAGTCAAAAGGAATGTGATATTATTTTATCCTAAGTTCCTAAAGTTTGGGAACGAGTCACCAAGTGGGGTAAAAGATATTTCATAAGGTGACAAGTGTCAAGTTAAGAGAATGCAAATATATTGTTGGGAATTAGTGTAATTCTATCATTTTTCTTTGATCATTCACTCTATCACTCCATTGTATGTACCTTTGTGGAGGGATATAGGAAGATAAATGTTAAACTATAAATCCTTGATATTTTGGGCTGAAGAAACATGTTGTTAGGCCTAAGAAGCATTCTCCTTGGGTGAGAGAATTGTCAGGGATAGTTTTCCCATGTGTTGGGTTGGTGAGTGTTGAAATCTTTGAGCAACCTTGTTTTCCAGGTGCCATAGATATTTGAAACTTTCTAGCTGGCCTATTACTAAATTCATGGAAGGGAATTGGGATAGCCAAAGGACTATTGAGCAGAGATGGGGTACACTTCCTGGGGTGGGACAAGCTATGGGGAATGAGAAGTTGTGAGCTGGGAACTGTTGCTAAAGTTGGAACCTAATCTTACACTTTATTATGTTGTTGGTCATGCATTAGTTTGGATCATAGCCCCAACTCGGGGGTGACCTATTGTTGAAAGTGCATGAACAATAGAGTCTATGAGTGGTAGGAACATTCGAGTTCTGTAGTCAGTTGGTGATTTAATTAAAATATAAGTGTATTTTATGTGTTTATGATGCTTAGTATGTCTTTAATTATATTATTCTATAATTGAATGTATATTTATGCATGTATTATATGTTGTAAAACTGCATAATTGTGTTCATAAGTAGGGAATTCATTAATTAAATGGTACAAGCGACATAATGGGTAGAATTCAAAGAAATTTGAATTTTCAATTGTGACAAAAGTCAGGTTTTGTGTTGCATGGATCAAACTAGGTGGGTGGGGACATTACATTGTGGTATCAGAGCCACAGGTTCAATATTGATCCCACAAGGGCCATTTGTCAGCATGAAGAAGATGAAATTGTAGAAATTAAGCTCAAAGAATGTCTGCAACTTGCTTGAAAAAATGTTCTAGGTAAAGCTTGGGAATTTGAAAACAATTTTGGGAGAATTGTATTCAGGGATTAAAATCCCCAATTTCAAGCTGTGTTGGGGCATTTTTAAGCCTATAATCTACCAAATTTTGGAAGTTGAAGAGCAACAATGATGAAATTAGGTGAAATTGGGTAGAAGCCCCAATTTATGTAGTGGAATTCATGGAAAATTTGAAGTGGGAGTGTTGAATTACGGGTGAAAAAGTAGAAATGACATGAACAAGGGAAAAATTATCCACTAGAAGCTTAAATTCATAGCTTCCATGCAGGCCTTTGTGAAAAAATTGGAAAACTATGCAATTCTGGAAAATTTTGAAATTTGGGAAAATTTACGTATTTTTCTGTATGTTGATGTCATCATGATGTGTTAGACATGTGGATGGTGACGTGGTAGTGATGAAATGGAATTCCAATATGGTAGGTTCACAGTGGAAATCCATGGTGGCGAGTTCGGGGTTTCAGTGCACAATGGTAGGTCCGACAAGTGATGTGGTTTCCACAACAGAGGAGGTGGGGAGCTCGATATGGTAAGTAGTATCAGGAAGTTTAAAAGTGGGTTTGAGAATTAAAAACATCCTTCGAAATGGTTTTATATATTCCATGTGTTATCTTGATGGTTTATTGGTATCTAAGGAAAGTATGTTGATATTTTCTATGCATTTTAACCCCTGAAATCAACATGAGTTGTTGATCTTCCTTAGATCTTGGTCGTCTGATTGAAGGGGCAGGTAAGTTGTGTGTGCCCAAGGAAAAGGGAGTGATATACAGTCCGCCCATCCCTGTGACCAATGGAAGGGTGGCACATAGAGATCTGATAGTGAAGGTGGGACCCCTGTCCCATCCGTGGTCATAAAATGTACTAGGTGTACATCTGGGTACGGTGGGGCCCGAGAGATAAAGGTAAATAAGGTAAAAAAAAATGAAGAAAGAGGAGACAGAAGAGTGACAAGGTCTTGAAGGCTGATGAGGCAGGGCCAGATGGGTCAAGAGGCTGACATGGATTCATATTGGGGTTCCATATGGACCCACAATGCCAAATCAGTCGCCAAGGAAACATAAATCAACTAATTTCTTAGAAATTTTTAGTGTTTTGCAAGTCATAAATTTGCAGGGCATTTTTTAGGCCCTAAACGATGCTTTTAAGAGATCTAATGTTTTAGATCATAAGTGTCGTAGGCACCACATAGAGTTTTTGTGTGTTAAATCAAATATATTGAAGATATTTTGAGCAAGCTATTTTTTCGTGGAACAAAACTTGTATGAGAAAGTTACAAGCTAAACAATGCAAGGTAAAATTTTAGTGCCAGATTACTTTCAAAGGTCATAACTCCGTACTCAGAAATCAGTTTTGGACACATGGGTAGTCTATGGAAATCTATTGAACCATAGAAGACATCTATGGAGCTATATTGGTATTATGGGTACCTAAAAGTGTGCAGGAAGACAAAGAAAACTCCTCTAGCATACAAGGTAAAAGGAGGGAACATGTCTCATCCTTAGTTCCTTAGAGCCTTGTATTAAATGTGTTTAAGATTTAACTAATTTTTGAGTTATAAATGCAACATTTGTCATGGAAAAAAACAATTTGTTTCTAAATTAATTTCGATAAATAAATTCACACTTTGTAATTGTTCTTTGCGATCAAGTCCATGCATGCCATTTTGGATAGAAAAACTCAGTTATAGTGTATCTATTATGTCTATTATGGAAATTGCATTAGTGTGTCTATTATAAGAAATTTGGGTTGTTGTGTAATGTGATAGTGTATACTTACATAAGGTACACATATGGAGTGGTATCTATTGTGAATTATTTTATTTGTGTATTGTGATAGTGTACACTTACCTAGACTCATATGGAGAATAGCTAATGAAGGATGAAGGGTTCATAGTGGGATAAAGAACAATATAATGTTTAACGATTTAATAATAAGTGGGTGTGATTGTATAAGTGAAGCTCTGATGTTTATGAAGAATCAACAAAAAGGCTTTGAAAAACATGGTGTAGATATAGAGAATATGATAATAAGGAATTAGAAGATAGAATTTAAAATTTGGAATTTTCACAAGATTTGATTTTTGAAAATTTATCACAAATAGCATTGAGGGAAGGCTACATAGTGGTATAAGGAGTAATATAATGTTTATGTATTGAACAATAATTGGATGTGATTGTAAAAGTGAAACTATGATTTTTATGAAAGATCAACATCACCCCCAAAAGATGAGGACGATACAAAATAAGAGGGGGATAATAAGAAATTCCAATGTGACTCTTAATATTTTTTTTAGTTTTATAATATTTTTTATCATAATGAACACAATTAATGAAAGATTCATAATGGTATATTTGATTTTTGAAAAGTTAACAGAAGGAGCATAAATAATGAGTTATGCATGAACCTTACATCTGAATCAACATCCACATGGAAGAAGAGCAAGTCAACTATTCTTAAGACCCATTTGAGGTCAAGGTTATTTGGACCTCTCTTCCATCAGGGACCCTCCATTAGGGGTTCTCTCATGCATAGTGTCTAGTTTCACATGAGAAAACTCTAGATATATTTAAATATGTTGGAGAGTATTCTCTCTTCAAGGACAAGACAATTCCCACCTCGACTCATAATTCCCTAGGCTCTTTTCCTCAGGAAGGTAAATCTCTCCCTGTGCCTAAAAATCCCGTTCAATATATTTTTCATAGTTCTATGCGGGGTTCTTCCAAAAATGATGAGGGATCTTATCCTTTGGATAAATAGAATTGTTTTCAGCCTCTTTATCTGTCACCCTTTGTATATTTTCCATCAAAGGATTTTATTGCAAATTTCCTATCTGAAGAACTAATGAGTGGTTGTATATAGAAAAATTTATCTCCTATAGGCAAACCCATATATGAAATCATGGAAGAATAAAAGATCAATAAGATATGTGTAAAGTAAAAGGATATATCAACCCACTTAGTTTTGGGATAAAATGTCAAGCTGCATGAGATAGTGAATATGTAATCCATGGATATGGTGGGTCAGGTTACAAGCAGGAGTATGTCGCCAAATACATTGAAAAAATGGAATTCCCAAATTTTTGGGTCTATGGTGGTATATGAACTAAAAATCTTGGTTCTAGCCAAAGGCTCGATAGGGTGGATCTTGAGAAATGGTTTGGATGCGGACATCATTCTGAATTCCCGATGGAATTGGGGAGCTTAGGATCTTATCTTAAAGAATTTGAGTGTGTATTTTGATGCAAAATTAGAGATATTAGAAGTGACCTTAGTCTGGGTCTGTTTTCCAGGGTTACCACTTCTCTTATGGTCCGAAGATGTTTTTAAGGAATTAGAAATGCATTAGGTTTTATCTACGAAGTTGATCTCTCATATCAGTCTATAACCTACATGGGTATCACATGTATTTTGGTAGGACTAAAGTTGTCTGGAGGTATAGAAAACTCTATGAAAATTCAAATAAGGGTCGAGGTATACCGTTAGGACTCAGACTATGAAGGAAGTATGTTTCAGTGTGGGAAGTTCCATCATTATGGGAATCTAGCCAAGGAATTCTCTAGGAATGAAAATAATCGAATTTGGGTTTGGAAGGATCAAAAGGAGTTGCACTGTGACTGCCCTCCAAGTCCTCTAGTCTGAGACCTATCTTTGGATCCCACAACTCAAGAAAAATCTAAAGATATTTAGGCCTCTTCGGAAGGGACCAAGTCATTGTCTTCTCCAACTTGTTTTGTGGATATGACAGGTAAGTCCATTCCATTTCCCCCCTCCTTTGATCCCTAAATTGATGTGGATTTGGGTTTCATATATTTTGAGGATAACATCTCTAAATCATAGCGCATCCCTAGCATATATTTCCTCTCTATCCTCTTCGATCCCATAGGGCCTTAGCCCACACCCCCAATTCCACTTGCAAAACAAATTGATATTGACCTTGGAGAAAACTTTCCACTCCTTCCCCCTCCTTCTCTAATCCCTCAAGATTTCCCTCCCCTACCCTCTATTTCTTTCCTTTCCTCTCCCCCAAAATAAAATATTTGTTCTCAATATTGTTGTCCTAACCCCTCGAAATTGGGAATAGAAGGAGGACTTGGATCCTACGAGGAGAAAGGAAAAAATTTCTCACAGAGGCCAAAAGTATTTTCTCTCTACAGAACATTAACATGCTTCTTTGGAATTTTTTCTGGTAATTGAAAAAGTCTCTTTTGATCCATTAGAACATCAACCCCTAACACTCCCCCCTCATGATCATTATGTCCTTAAATTGTTGGGTGTTGGCCAACCCCTCCTAGAAATTGGCCATTAAGAGGCTTTTTGAGATACATCACCCTTATATTTTGGTGCTATAAGAAACTATGATGGATGGTGCTAAAGCTACAAAAAACCTATCCTTAGCTCTACCTGGATGAGATTTCGTGGGGTCAAATCCCATAGGCAACTCAGGTGGAATTCTAATGGTCTAGAATAACTTTGAACTAAACTTTCAAAACTCTTGGGCCATCCAAAGCGGGGATGGGAATCATTTTCTTCTCAAGTGATATCAATATGAATTTTATCTACCTTAACATATATGGTCCCTATTCCAACAGGAAATCATTTTGGGAACATAATTTAAATCTCTCCTTCATCAAGTATGGTTTTGTGTTTATAGGTGGGAACTTAAAATTCACCATGGGCACATGTGAAATATGGGGACCAACAAAAAATTTGGATCCCCTTGTAGAGTTTTTTATTCAAAATATAGAGGCATTCGTACTTATATACATACAACTGGCCGGATACTCCCCAACCTAGAGAAGTATGCACACTTGGGATGCTCTAGTTCTAAAGTGTCTTGATCGATTCCTTCTTTCATATTCCTTCCTCGTAGAAAATTTGTGAGTCCGCCAGTGGGTCTAATCTGGTCGGGACTTGGATCATAGTCCAATTATTCTTGATCTAGTTACCTACCAAAATAATCCCCTTATTCCTTTTAAATTAAATCAAGGTTGGTTGGAGGATGTGTCCTTTATTGAAGCCATAATATCCTCATGGTTTCCCTTCAATTCTTCCCTCCCAGGGTCCCCTTCTCTTTAGTTCCTTGAAACTTTAAAAAGGGCCAAGGAAGATGCAATAATTTGGAATAAGGAAAGGAGGAAGAAGGAGGATAAGTAACTCCAGGACATCGAATCAAATAAAAATATAGGGAGAGAGGGAAGAACAAGAGCCATTCACCGATCAAATAAAAGAAGAGATAAAAACTCTCGAGAAGGATAGAAGGAAAATTATTCTAAAAAAGCAAAAGGAGTGGAGAATAAAAAGTAGGGCTCTCTGGCTTCAGGTTGGGGATGAAAATACCAAAATTTTCCAAAAATTTGTGAACAGACGCAAAACTATATACACTATCTGGGCCATTGACAATCGTGATGGTTCAAATGCTACATCTTTTGAGGAAATTGCAGAGGTGGGCATGAATGATTTAAATAATCTCTTTCAATAACATCATTGAGAAACCATTGATTCTATCTTACAAGTTGTTGGTCTCTTCCCTGGGTTCATAAACCATAAATAGAATTACAACCTAATGGTCGGAGTAATAAAATAAGATTTAACAGGAATGCTGCAATGTTTCAAAAAATACAAAATCATAGGGCCGGATGATCTATGGTGGATTTTTTTATTGGATGTTTTGATTTTCCTGGGGATGACCTTCTAAGAATGGCGAGACAATCCAGATCGTCAGGTCAAGTTTTGGCTGCATTTAATTCTACCTTTATAGAATTAATCCAAAAATATGACAATCCTCACTCTTTAGACCAATTTAGGTCCATTTCATTGTGCAAAAGTATCTACAAAATCATCTCAAATATGTTATCCTATCAATTGAAGGATATTCTCTCTAAAAACATATCCTTGGAACAATTCAAGTTTCTCAGAGGGCATCGGATCCATGATGTCATAGGTATTGCTAAGGAATTCCTCCACTCTATTCACACTAGGAAACTCAAGGTTGTCACTCTAAAAGTGGACCTTTCAAAAGCCTTCGAATGTGTAAGTTGGTTGTACATCAGATTGATCCTCCTTCAGATAGGTTTTGGACACTCCTTCATGTCCTACCTCCTCAATTGTATTAACTCAACTTTATTTGCAGTCTCGATAAATGGTTCCTGTAATATCCCCAAGGATGAGCCCCAGTTGTATTTATGATTTGTAACATATTTTGTAGGCTGGTGAGCCAAGCAATTATAAGCTTAAGTGTTTATTAGGTCAATGAGCCTAGGTATTAAAGTCCAGGATCTTGTTTTGGACATGTAAATATTCATACTATTAATATATCAACATCGTTGCATATAGACCGACCATGAAGAAAGAGTATGGAGGACTAAGATCCACTAGGTTGGGTAAGCGAGAGGGGGCTGAGAGGCTAGAAATTGGGACTAAGTTTACGAGTTTAAGTCCAATAATAATTTATTATTATTCTAAATGTTGATAGAAGGATATGATTATATCCTAATTTCCTTTGGGAAGAGGGAATGACTTCCAAATGGAAAGGAACATGCTTCATGAGCGACATGTGTCAGCTCATGCACATGCAGTTTTAAGTGGGAATTGTTGTTGTTTGGGGGGGACTCACGGAGGTGGGGGGGGGGTACACATAGTAGGATATCACGCTCTCACCATTTTCACTATTCTCTGACCAATCGGCCACCTTTATCCTGACAACTTCACTCACACATCGAGTAAGCAC
>JASDQU010106962.1:79357-106699 GCA_032191745.1 Picea mariana | reverse complement strand
TCCTAGGTGTCCCCAAATCCTCTTACAGGTTTTAATGACTTTCCCCACCATTAAATTGTTAGTTCAGTTTAAATTAGAAAGCTCTTAAATGGTAGATAATTACTAAGTTTGACTTTCCGTTTTTTCCCTTATGTTCATTTTTTCCTTTTTTATGTTTACCTCTTTTCCTAGTTTCATAATATTTTAGATTTTCCCTCTTTCCCCTTTTTAATTAGAACTCAAAAAGGCAGGTGTGGAAATTAACCATTTTTCCCTTTTCTCATTTAATTAATATATCAAAAATAATAAAACAATTAATTCCCTTTTTTTTAATTTTATTCCAACGGATTTTTGAATAAATTAAATTTCTTACTCCCTCCATGTTACAAGATTTAAGGAAGATCATACTCTTTATTTATTTTGTTTTTAATTTTATTATATATATATATATATATATATCATTTTTTTTTTTATAAAAAGGATAAAATTTTACCACTAGCATGATTTAGACCTAGACTTTAATTTTCGTGATGGGCGACATTTTATTAGGGAAAATGTTTTTTTTTTTTAATTCTTATCACATTGTTCATCCTAAGGCCGTCTAGGTTCATTCATTTATCAAAACAACGAGATGTGCCCTTCAGGATGCACTAGGTGCTCCAAGCGTGTCACTCGCCTCATTTGTTCCCTTGCGCGACGTGCCCTTCAGGACGCACTACATGCTCCAAAGGTGTCACTCGCCTCTTTCCATTTTTCTTGCGCGACATGCCCTTCAGGATGCACCACGTGTTCCAAGGGTGCCACTCGCCTCTTGACTAACTTGGTAGACATCAAAAACCCTTGGAGTCAATACTGCACCAAGTGAACTTGTGGGAGACTAAGGGCCTCTAAGGAATAAGGCCCCCGCCTTATTGTGCACCCATTAGAATCATCATGAGCGATTGTCGCAGTCTTCCCTCACGGCATCGTGGGTCCTCTCAAACTAGGTAAACATTAACCTACAGTTTGAGCCACGACGAGAGTGCTAGTAGGCTGTGGCAAGGCTCTTGTCCACACCTCTCCCTCAATATCTCTGGTAGTCGTGCACGACCCTTTTACTCCACATGTGAGTCTGGTCAACAAGCTATCGTCAGCCTGCATCATCAATAAATCATGTCAGAACATATGCATATCATATCATCTAATTAGATACACTAATATCACAGTAAAACAATCAAACCCCAATGGTACACTCCCTGACTCGATCCAGAGTCCAAGAGATTCCATTGATGCCTCTGCATCTTTGAGGTCCAAAATCTTGCACACTCAGTAAAACCGAGTCAATAGCACCTGTCTATGTCAATGCAATTAAACCATGTCATCAACCCATAACACCTCATAATCAAAATCAAATGTTTTAATTGCATAATAATCCGGATCACTTGAGAGCAAATGTCCTATAAGAATAAGTTCGCTCAATACGCTAGAATGGGATGTTACAATAATATAGAGTGGAGATGTGTAACTTTTTTACATAATTAATAGAGAGTTAACACTTAACATTTAAAAATATAGTAGTAATAAAAAAAGAATTTAGTTATATATATTAAATGAACTAAAATTAGTTATACATATGGAGTTTTTAAATTTCATTAAAAAAAATAATCAATGGAAGAAGATTATTGGAGAGAATCAATTTCGTTCCCTTCAACTCTGTTGGATATCGAACGGTTTATGTGTATTGCAGAACATAAAAAGAAGTTATGTGTGATAACAAAAAATTATGGAGAGGACGACAGCATGAATTGGGAGTTGTGGAAGTTTGATAGGAAGGAAAGCATTTGGAACGTGGCAGAAGTCATTCGGCCCCCTCCTATTCCCGTTTGGAAAAGAATATATCATTTTCATCCAATCCGAATCAGTGGAGATAGGGATTTATTGTTGTTAGGTCATCGGAACTGGTCACTGAACGAATGTAGTATTTGGGTTTATGACCCATCACATCATGCTTGGGAATGTCTCTGCAGGTTCAAATCAAGCGGCTGTTTAGAAGCAAGTCTCTTTAGGTTATCTTCATAACTTAAATTTTCGTACTGGTATATCTGTACTGTTAGAGTGGTATATCTGTACTGTTGACAATTTCATTGTACTGTTTACAATTTCTTTCTTTCAATACTGGCACTGTATTTGTAAATTGGCCATAATGTTTGAGTGAATACATGCTGTAATTTACTTGTTCGAGAATGGAAAAATGTATTTATATTATTTAAGAAATTCAAATAGAATGCATGCCTAAGAGCTACTCAGACATGTCGTTCGAGATGTTGTTCCCAGTTGCTATCATCATTATAATAAAATAAAACTCTCCGTTGAGATATTTCCATAGCTTAATATGTTTTCATGAATTAGTCCAAATATGTTAGGGTTTTATTTGTATCTTTTATAATTACTTTATACATTGTCAAACCATTAAAGTTGGCTTTTAAAATGGATGGATCGAACAAGATTAGAATTTTTTTTTATAATTAATATAAAGAATAGAATCAATATTATTAAAATAAAAATTAATTTTAATGATTTAGTGAAATTGGGTTTTGGGCAATCTCCAAAACACTATGGTCAAAAATCTAAGTAATCTCTTATTTTTTATAAGGTAAATTTTAGTTTTATTGGAAGTTAACCACGAACCACCCTCATCATCATAATAAATAATGAAATAGAAGAGAATAAGAAGCTAGATGATGAAATTAGCAAAAGTCTTGAAATTAATGTCCATCTCAAGACCCAAATTGAAGAAGCCAAAAGGATAGAAGAACTATTAAAGAATCAAGTAAATGAAAAGGAAGAGTCATGTCATAAGTTGGAAGTTGAAGTTGTTGATCTTATAAAGAAAGTAGAGAAGTCAAACAAATTTTTGAATAGCTCAACAATCTTGAATGAGATCTTGGATAGTTAAAGATCACAAAATGGTAAATCAGGTCTTGGATACAACAAAGAGGCTACACATGTTGAAGAAAGCACATCAAGGAAGCATGAGGTAAGTCCCTTACTCTCAAATAATGGAAATAATGTTTCAAGTCAACCATCTACATAAGGCAAGGAAAATTTCAAAGGAACATAGCATGGAAGACATCAAGAAGCCATATTTACACCTCAAATAAGAGAGGCACCTTCAAGATGGACGCCAAAGCAAAGGTATGAAAATGTTTTTCATGGTCATTGTTACTCATGTAATGAATATGGTCACAAAGCTTTGGAATGCAGTTTTTATGTGAGAGATAATGAAAGATTTCATAACACCCTAAAGTGTTGGAGATGTAATCAAGTAGGACATAGTGTTGTTCATTGTCACATCATGAGATGTTGTAGGTCATGGGGTTTGTCGTCGACCTCACAGGAAAATGGATGGAAGGGATGCAAACGAACTGGGCGAGCTATCTCGTCAATCAGTTAGAACAAGATTGTCGTGAAGCGCAATACCAGGGCTACGAGTTCCACTTCAGTTGGTTATTGATTCTCTTTTCCTTCATTGCTTGGGAGATGCCGGAAGGAATGACCTTAATTGAAATCGAGCCATCCAAACCACTGGCCACGAAGTTCACTACGCTTTAGTATTCAAGCGACATGGAAAAATAATGGCAGTCCAACGCGGTGTTCCACACCTATTACTTGCAGTTGAAGAGGGATGTTGAATCATTCCCTCACATGACGTTAAATACTCTACATAGGTTCAGGCCACTTGCGAAGTTCCGCGCATATAGGCACTTGATTTATATTACTACGCGAGGAAAGGAACACAAGGAAGAGCTCCAGTCCTATTACAAACTCACCAAGGAGGACATGGAAGAAATAACCAAGGAATGGCCTACAAAGTTCCTTGTATCGGACGAACAGTCAAAACTCTCCAACCTCGACCTCATTGGAAGTCATGTAGTCACTCGAGAAGAGTATGATGGACCTCACAATAGAATAAGGAAGAAGAAGGAAGAGGCATAGGAACTAAACAACGAATCCAAGGAAACTACACCAGAGTCACTAGGAGGAGGAGGCAATGACGAAGTAGATCAAGAAGAGAATGAAGGGGAAGAAAACAAACAGGAACAGAGAGAGGTGACACCACCTAAAGATCCCCTTACAAAAACTGATTCGTCCAAGAAAAGAAAGGTTTCCCCGAAGAAACCTTCAGCGCGGGAGAAGTCAAAATCCCATAAGCCACAGTTATAGACTGTGATCATAGTATATGAAATTGACCTCATCATCGTCATTGTATCATATACCTCAGAGGAAATTTTGCAAAGAAGAGAATCCAAATAGGAGACAATGTTTTCTAGGATCGAGGAAGAGCTCAAAGGGGTACAACAGGCTCTTTTTTCAAGCCACGCAGTGTCTACTGCACCATTGTCATCAGGGGGCATAGAAGTAGGAGATGAGCCTGCCCAACTATGAAGATTAGAAGATTTGATAGAGGCTCTCCTTCATCAGGCCCAGGAGGAAAAGGAGCAAGCTACCGAAGCATTAAAGAAAGCAAAAGAGTAATCCCCAGAGGAATGTCGGATTACGCAGCACGAGAAAGACAACCTCTAGGTGAAGTTTGCAGAGGATAAAGTGCATATCCATAAGGAAAAAGAACAACTACTCGCGGAGCAGAGGGGAGTCAAGGAGGCAGTCACTAGAGAAATTCGCTTTGTGTCGGGTCTAGCATAGATAGAACAAGATCCAATGGAGATCCAAGTGGGGAAGCTCACTGAATCCATTCAATAGCTTCAACAAAGAGTAGCAGAACTAGAATTACAAGCACTCTGCAAGAAGTTTGAGACCAAAGGGAAGAAGCTTCCCAGAGCATAGTTGAAAGAATCAAGGCATTGGCCTTAGAATGCAAGCATATCAACAGTCGAAGTGCGCAGACCTATGAGCGCCTTGCACAGGACCCAGAACTAAGGACACTGGAGTCACAGCTCCAGGAGGTAAATACACAAGAAGTGAAAGTACAAGCACAGTTGAAGCTATTGTGAGCAGTCGAGAAGATGAAAAGGTCCCAGGAGGTGCACATGGTCCAACAACAAGTTAATTCTATCCCGATTAAAGTCCTGGAAGTGACCCAGAGACTCCAGTCGATGCACGACGAAGCCTACACACTGTTTAAAGAAATCGAAGAATGAGGTGCATAACTAGAACAAATGGTCACCATAGTAGAAGAATGCTTGGAAGGATCGGTCACCAAGAATGTCATTTAGGAGTTCGTCAAGCAAGAGGCTCTGGCAAAGTAGCAGGTCGAGGCAGCCCGAGCCAAGCTCGAGGATTTTGAAGAAAAAATTCCCAGATCAGAGTGAATCGGGACGAGTCACAGGTGAGTATTGGGGGATTATTGTCCCTTGACCAAGTTTTGGATAATCTTGGTCATATTTGACCATTTTTGGGACTTCGACATACTGGTAGAAGACAAAGCGCCCAGGCGGAGCGAAGATCGCGTGATCTCACCCCCTTTTGCAGGATTTTTGGGTGATAGGGTTTATGTAATGGGTATGGGATGTAGGTCCATGGGTTTACCCATGTTTAGGCCCATTTTGTAATGTATAAATGTAACACCCTGTTTCCCCCAGTCTATAAAAATAACTATACTGGCCAAGAAACTGTGGCAAACTTAAGAATGTGAATGTGTGATGGGAATGGACCTTGTGAGAAAGGTCGATGAATGTAAATAATATTGTGAAAGATATATAAATAGTGCAGGACTGCTGAGAGGGGAATGTGTTGAAAAAGAGACCACGATGGCTGAAGAAAGGTGGTGGAAGGCAGCAGGAATGGTGGCATTAACTTCCAACAAAACCAATACAGTATTTGGACTTCACTGGCCTGGAGAAACAAGAGCGGCTCGCTGACCCGAAATAAATGACTCCAGGTTGGTAGGTAGAGGGCTCCTCATGAGTAATGAGGGATGGGGGTGAATTGTCCATCCATAAAGTCCTTAGGCCTAACCACCGCGAGGAAGATCATGCCACATGGAACCTCACAAGGGGAAAAAGGCATGGAGGGGCAAACGCGAGGGGGGTCGTGAGTAAAGATCGGAAGAACTATGGAAAACTACAGAGTGAGTGATAGCAGAGAATAAGGAGAGTAACCTTCATTATCGATCACTGATGAACAGAGACTCAGTATCGAGCATCGTGGTCTCGGCTCAGGGGTGGCTAGTGGTAAATCCATTCGGAGTCGCTAAGCCTACGGTTAGGTGGAAATGAGCACCCCTCTCAGCAGTTACATCAAACCTAGTGTTTTTCTGATAAGTGTTTTATATCTTGTATCNACCCTGCTCCAGAACCGAACCATTGCACATGTCAAGGTGCAGTGGAGACATTTTGGCCCAGATGAGGCTACATGGGAAATGGAGGATGCCATGAAACAAGCATATCCGATTTTGTTTACCTCTGTACATGCATGTCATGTTGATAGATAGAACATCGAGGAAGATGTTCCTTTAAGGGGGAGGGAATTGTAACACCCTGTTTCCCCCAGTCTGTAAAAATAACTATACTGGCCAAGAACTATGGAAAACTCAAAATGTGAATGTGTGATGTGAATGGACCTTGTGAAAAAGGTCGATGAATGTAAATAATATTATGAATATATATTGCAGGAATGCTGAGAGGGGGGTGTGCTGAAAAAGAGACCACGATGGCTGAAGAAAGGTGGTGGAAGGCACCTGGAATGGTGGGGTTAACTTCCACCGAAACCAATACCATATTTGGTCTTCACTGGCCCGGAGAACCAAGAGCGGCTCGCTGGTCTTGAATTGAATGACTTGCCAGGTTGGTAGGTGAAGGGGGGCTCCTCATGAATTAATGAGGGATGGGGGGGTAAACCACCCATCCGTAGAAGCCTCGGGCCTAACCACCGCGAGGAATATCGTGCCACATGCAACCTCGTCAGAGAAAAAGGCAAGGAAAGAGGTGTGGAGGGACAGACATGAGGGGAGATCGGAAGGGAAAATTGGAAGAACTCTGGAAAAATACAGAGTGAGTGATAGCAGAGAAGAAGGAGAGTAACCATCATTCTCGATCACTGAAGAACAGAGAAAAAGAGTCTCAAGCATCATGGTCTCAACTCGGGGGTGGCTAGTGGTAAATCCATTTGGAATCGCTGAGCCTACGGTTGGGTGGAAACGAGCACCCCTCTCAGCAGTTACATCAAACCTGGTGTTTTTCTGATAAGTGTTTTATATCTTGTATCTTGAAATTTATATTCTGACATGTATGCTCATAGTCTGTGCAATCATGAATGGTTTTAGTATAAGACTGTCTGCATGGTGTTTTGGTCAGAGATGGTGACTGCATGATTTTATTGGAAAGACCACGTATGGCTTATGTTTATATATATATATATATATATATTGAACTAACTCAGATTTCAAGTCTGTTCTCGGGAAGACTTGTTCCCTTGTTTGTCTTACATGATGCCCTGTATAGATTTCCCCACGGGGGTACCCTTTCGGGATCGTTACCTTACCTTCCAAAAGACCTTTTAGTCTGGTCTTCAGACCCGGTGAAATTTACCTGAGGACCCGAAGGAGGATTTTATGGTTAAGTCTTAAAACCCCGCACGAGGATTTTATGGTTAAGTCTTAAAACCCCGCACGAGGGGGAGTGGTTCTCTGAGATAATGGTATTTTGGTGTTTTGGTACCCAGAATACCCAAGGGCGAGTTCCCTTGTACTTGCAAGTCCAGAAACCTTGACTTGCGAAATCCCGAAAGGATAATGCGTGGATATGTTGCGATATTTTGGTACTCGGAATACCCAAGGGCGTATTCCTTTGCACTCGCAAGTCCCGAAACCCAGACTTGCGAAATCCTGAAATGCTAGCGTGTGGGTAAGTTATGATTTTTCGGTGTTTCGACACCCAGGGTACCTAAGTGCGATTTCTCCTGTACTCGCAAGACCCGAAACCCTGATTCACGAAATACCAAAATGATAACATACGGAGAAGTCCTGATATTTCGGCATTTCGGTACCTGGAATACCCAAGGGCATATTCCCTTGTACTCGCAAGTCCCGAAATCCCGAAATGCTAATGTGTGGTTAAGTTATGAGTTTTCGGTGTTTCAACACCCGGGGTACCTAAGTGTGGGTCCCATGTATTCGCCAGTCTTGAACCCCGACTCGCGAAATCTCGATGAAGGAGACCCCGAAATAGTGGAGCATGTTTAAAGAGTTTGGTGTTCTTGAGTTTTGGCTCCCAGGAAACCTAGGAGAGAAACTCCTTGTTCTCACGTAACGCGAAATCCCGAAAGGAGAAGTCACGGAAGGGCTTAGCAAGAATGGCATTTGGTGTTTCGGTATTTTGATACCCGAGATTTCACAAGGGTCAGTTTTCCCTTGAAATCAATAGATGCGAAGTCCTGATGGGTAGGGAGATCCTGATGTGGCGTAGTGTGCGTAATGTTGATGCTTCAAAGATTCAACTCCCGGAAGATCTAGGAGCGAAACCTCCTGTCGTTGCATATCCCGAAAACCCGGTTTGTGAAATCCCAAAATAGACCGAGCGATAATTATATATATATATGTGTGTGTGTGTGTGTGTGTGTGTGTGTGTGTGTAGGTTTCAGAGTTTTTGATCTCGGGAAACCTAGGAGCGAGACTTTTTATCCTCGCACAACGCAAAATCCCGATAGGCGAATTGCCGAAATGGATGAGTACGTATAGCCTTGGGTGTTTCAGCGTTTCGATACCCGAGATCCCCAAAGGACAGTTTTTTTTTCCTGGTATCTACTAGAGGCGAAATCTGTTGGGGAAAGTTTCGATGTGGAGTAGCACGCAAAATCTTGATACTCCGGAGTTTTGGCTCCCGGAGGATCTGGGTACGAGACCTCTTGTCTTCGCATATCCTGAAATCCCAATATGCGAAACCCCGAGATGGCCTAACGCATATAAATCTGGTACTTCAGTGTTTCGGCTTCCGAGGTACCGAAGGGCATGATCCCCTTAATGTTTTATTCCACGAAAACCTGAATTGTGAATTCCCGAAATAAGCCGAGTGATATATATATATCTATGTGCGTAGGTTTCGGAGTTTCGGCTCCCAGGAAACCTAGATGCGAGACCTCCTGTCGTTGCATATCCTGAAAACCCGGTATGCGAATTCCCGATGGGTAGAGTACTAGGACTTATTCCGAGTTGTTGTTAATCTCGGTAAGCGGCTAGACCCGTTTCGGGTTTCGACCTGTCGAAAGGTAAGAGAACAGGGGATTACATGCATCGCGATTTCCCGAATCGTGAAAGCCGGGAATACCTCTCTGGTAAGCCCTGTGGTCATAGATGCTGATCATGTGGGTATGGATAAGGGATGGCAGGGTCTGTATCAAGCCCCGTAGGGATTCGAGGAACTCTGCTCCTCGGAGAAAAGAAGAAAAAGGCTGAAAATTTTTAAATTCCATAGTGGGTGTGTGACAGACATGCATGTGGGGAATGAGAGTCTATGAGAAGTGGGCATAAGTGGCTCCTGAGAGAATATTTCCTGTTGAACTGTGCAACATTCCTGTTAGCCTTTCCAAGCTTAGGAATCCCTAGCCCAGTGGAGTTTAGTCCCAGCTCAGGGGTGATCCACTGCTGAGAGTGATGAGCAGTGTGGTCTAAGGCTGGGAGGTTTGTGGAAGGTCTGCACGTAGTCGATGGTCTTCACAATCCAAAGATAAGTATCAATTCTATGTTTAATAATGTCTGTTGTGCATGTCTTTGATTCTTACAACGTTATCATGTGCTTTTGTTGCATGTGTGATTTACGGTAAATTTTGCATGAGTTAGTATGGTAGTAGTATATTTTATTGCCTTTTTATTTCATTAGAAATGCATGTAATATATATGTAATCCGGGATGAAAAATTAACCTGCTATCAAACCTTAGCAGTCTATGGGTGCTGTTACATTGCCCAGCTTGGGTGGCCAAAGCTACCACAAAATGGTATCAGAGCTAAGAGAGATGTCCAAGAAGTGGCGTTTCTCGGCCTGTTGGTGGCTGGGGATGTTACAAAATGGTATCAGAGCTAAGAGAGATGTCCAAGAAATGGTGTTTCCCATCCTGTTAGTGGTTGGGGATGTTACAGTTCTGCCACCCATTTTTTCAAAGTGGAAAGGGGATTCATATAAGGTTGTCCTCTCCCCCCCTCCTTTTTATCTTGGTAGAGGAACTTTTGAGTCGACTGATTCATAATGTCATTTGATTTGGTTTATTCAAAGGTATTCTTATCAGCCCCATATTTTCTCTCTCACACCTTGTTTTTGTTGACGATATACTCATATTTTGTGAAGGTGAGATTCGGT
This sequence comes from Picea mariana, assembly GCA_032191745.1. Lineage (NCBI taxonomy): Eukaryota > Viridiplantae > Streptophyta > Pinopsida > Pinales > Pinaceae > Picea > Picea mariana. The sequence goes on along the minus strand of JASDQU010106962.1, from coordinate 96,433 downwards.
TTGTGGATCACTTAAAATACCTCATTTCCACCTTTTTTCACATGACGAGCATGCAAATAAACTTGGAAAAATGTTCAAATTTTACACGGGTTCTATTTGATCAAGAAGGAAAATCCATCGTTTAACATTTAAATATGCACATCTATGATGTGATATTTGGATTGAAATAACTTGGATTCATGATAAAATCCATTGACTATCGGAAAAATGATTGGTTGTGGCTTCTTGCAAAAGTGGAGAAACAAATTCATGCTTGGTGCAATCATTGGCTTTCTAGAGATGGAAGACTTTTCCTAGTTAAGTCATTCCTAGAAGCCATCCTAGTGTATTGTGATACCCTATCGTGGATCCCAAAAGGAATATTTTGAAGAATTAAACAAGTCTCTTTCAGATTTCTTTGGTCATTATTGGAGGACAAAAAATCTCTAGTCCTAACATCTTGGAAAAAACCGGCAAGCCCTAAAACGATTGGAGGATGGGGATTAAAAAATATATTTATTTTCTCAAAATCATTGGTATAAAAGAGTGCTTGGGGGCTAATTGTCGATACGAGGTTGTGGTTTGAGGTCCAAGAAAAATATTTTTCACAGGAACCCATCATCGACTGGATTAGACAACTAGTTAAATGGATGTAGAATGGGTCGATATTTTGGAAATCCATCCTCAGTGATTTTACTCCTATTGGGAATTGGTTAATATGGAAAGTTGTCTTAGGGGAAATAATTCTCACTGGAAAATACCCATGGATTGGTTGCCAAAATAATCACACCCTCACGAACCCCAATATCCAGACTATCAACAGGGAAGGTTTTTTCTTCCTAAACCAGATATGGCATCAAGATTTTTTTAATGTTAATTATGGTTGGCTAAAATGGTAGGACACTAGTCTAGGAAAGGTAGAAGAAGGGACTTGGAAAAACTTCATAAATTCCCTCAAAAATTCATTTTTTTATCTCTCGGATGGAAAGTATCAATTAATCTGGTTGCAAAATACATGTGGGCGTTATACCCTGTGTCTCGGCTATCAAGATTTGGATCAGGAATCCTGGTTGGATCCAATGCCCTGGTGGGGTAAGTTTCATGGAAATTCAAATGTCTAGCAAAAGAAAAGCTCTTTATGTGGCTTTTTATCCTAAATAAATCACCCACGTGGGATAATCTTCAAAAAATAAATTCCAATGGCCTGGGTATATGTAGTCTATGTAAAAAAGATAATGAATCAGTTCCCCATCTCGTTCTATGGTTCCCCTTTACAAAACCTATTTGGGTGGAACTTCATAGGTATATGGGGATAGACTGTAGGTGTGAAGGAGAAAATATTGAGGCAACCTTAAAAGCATGGATGCAAAATCTTCATTCTAAGCTATATAAGGCTTTGCTACTGATTGCATCCCAAGGAAATTGGATTGATCAGAACCTTTATCTTTTTGAGGGGGGTAATCCCTCTCCCTCGCACAACATTATTTCTAGTATAGTTACTCTATCTTCATTTCCCTAACAGAAGGACCATCTTCCCAAGATAATTCCTGAGATACATATTACTACAAATGTTTCTTGCTTTTTTTATGGTGCAACTCAAGGAAATCCCTCTATTAGCGGGGCTAGGGGGATATAATTTATCTTGGAGGATCTCTCCATATCCTTCTCGACTAGTTTAGAGTCACCCACCAACAACTTCAGTGAATTAATAGCTCTAAAACTCATTCTCTTATCGGTAAGGGAAAAAAAAATCTCATCTAAATGTTTATGGAGACTTCATGTTTATCATTTGATGCATAAATGGGATAGCCACTCTACATAACTACTAATTACTTCCTCTATTTTAGGAGATTCAAATTTTCATCTCTTTGTTCTCTCACACCTATTTCACTCATGTGTACATGAACCAAAATAAAGAAGCAAACCACCTGTCAAAGGTATTGGAAAGAGGAACTTGGAAAATATTTGAAAAGATCTTGGAAGGCACTTTTGAATATTTTTACAACTCATGGTGATGTGAAAGACATTTAATATGCACTGCATGAGTTTTTGGGATCAACACTAATTGGAAATTTGTTTATTATAGACAATATTGTGTCTTTATGCAATTTCTCAGTGTTTGGTATATGTATATGAAAACTCCAATATTGGTTGGTTGTACATAACACATTATTCTATGATGTTGGAAAACTTCGATCGTCAAATATAAGGGCAATAGTAGGTAGGTCCATCTAGGAAAAATTTGGAATAGGTTTGCTACATGAATTCCCTTAGAATCTACATCTGTAATATTGTTATCTTAATAAAAAAAATACTTTATTTTTTTATGAAAAAAAAACTAATGAATTATGCATATTAGTATAATTAGTAATGTAATATTTAAAACAAGATGTTTGAAAAAGTAATATTTTGATGTTTATGAAAAATGAAGATATCTCCCTAAAATGATGAGGCTATATAAAAGAATATTAATAATAATAATAAGGAATTCTGACGCAAAGAGATTCAACCCTCAGAGTTCCTCCCTGCTCTCGCCAGGACCTTCTGTTTCTCACGGGCCCGAAGAGTCAATGCTCTTCAACTCCTCTCGGGAGTTCTCCTACCCACAGTTTTCCCTTTCGGTGATCTCCCTTTCGGAATTCGGGAAATCGCACTTCAGGAGTTTGCGGTCCACGCGAACACCGTTCTCATGCAAAACAATACCCCGACCTCCGATGGTCAACGGGTCAACGCTCTTCTCTATCGGGAAATCGGAGGTTGTGGTGTCGTGCGTCTCTTGCAACACAAAACCCCGACTGCACGCCACCTGTCCTCCACTCGATCTGGAGGCCCCACTCAACTACGTCACCTCTCCGCTCGTGTGATCGGGGATGGCGGGATCGCGATTTCACCGGTCGCAAATTCCTTGCATTTACAAAACCCCGAATCCCGATTCTCCGATGCCACGTGTCGACATCTCCCGGGGAGGCCTACGTCTAGACACCTGTCTCCCTCTCGTTCTATCGGGATTTCGTGGCTCGGGAGTTCGCACCTCCTGATACACAAGGTCACAGACCCTGCAAAACCCCGAATCCCGACTCCTCCAGATCTTCTGCCACATGTCCTCTCTCCGATCAACGGCTTAGGTCGATTCGAGAAATCGCCGGTCGCGATTTCAAAGGGATTGAGCCCTTGCCTCCAGGAACGCCGAATGCCGAACTCCGATCCACAGGGATCCTACGCCACGTGTCCCTGCTCAAATCAACGGCTCCCGTTAAATCGGGAAATCGCGACTCGCAATTCCAATGAGCACGAAACTCTTGCCTCGTCAAATGCCGAAGCCCGATACGCCGATATCCGATGGCTAGCTCCCTCCTGCGCCTAAGGGTTAACTCCCTCACAGCTTCTCCCTGATCGAACGGTTAGCGGGATTTCGCGATTCTTCTCCGCGAATCTCGACCGTTGATTTTCCTCTTTGAGGATTCCCTGCACTCCGAAGCTCTCTGGTTCGAATCCCTCCAGGTAGAGTTCCACACTATCTGCAAGGAACTATTCCTCCTGAGCTTTCTCCTGTGGCTTCTACCTCTACATAGTTCGCCCCTTTTTCTATCCTCCCCAGGTGGAGAATATAATACCTTCGAGGCTCTCTTGCTCCAGCAACCAAGGTGTTGTCTCTCCTGAGCTTACGTAAATACTCAGACTCCTTGGGGAATTTGTCCCTTCTTCTCCCTCAAATGAATAACATGGACGCCTTCGGCTATCCTTTAGCTCAAACGACCTCCTCGCTGAGTCTTTTGGGTATTCAGTAACCCAATGAAAGCTCCCTCGGTGGATACTTCCTTCAGATGATAGAACTCACAGAGTCCTTCCTCCTCACACGCGCTCAATACCCTCCAGGTAGAGTTTCTACAGAACTCCTCAGAGATTCTGTTTACAACAGTGTCACAGCTACACTGCCTTGCCTCTTGAGGTGTTCAGCAACCTCAAAGGTCTTCTTCCTGAGTTGTTGACTTGAATCTGTGCCTCAGCACGTCTCTGTCTGACTCCTCACGAGTTCAGAAGTGCCACCTCTGTGCACTGGGATTCAGAGTCTCAACACTCTGTCACGCCCTCATGGCATGAACCCTCAAAGAAATATCACACCTGAAATCAAACCAACTCCCTGCAAATACATGATAACAATACACGATTGCAGCAGGAAATGAACACACACATACAGACATGCATATAATGACAGAAAATGCAGGAAAAACTGCTCTGTATTAATAATGGCAAATGCCTGTATATTTTACAAGGTGTTCCCGAGCTCTCCCTCGGCTCTTCAACTATTCTGTTCTCTACACATCATTTGCAAAATGAGATCTCAGACCTCTTTTACATGAGGCGGCTCCTAGCGCTTCCCTCCAGGATTTTACCTACCCTATTGATTTACAATCAATGGCTGTCTAGTCTGCTATCCAGAACTAGATCTCAGCAGATCTACAATAAATGCCTATCTTATCTACAGCCTGCGCAAAGGCATGGCATTCCTGGCTCACCAGCCTAAGGCATTAATTTACATTGAATTCAAATTCAAAAATGAGGCCGCGCCTCCCTTTCAGCCCTGCATGAATGCGCGCTGACGTGGCTGACGGAATGGCATGGAGAGATGCTCCTGCATCAAATTCCAAGGTCTATTTAGCCCTTGAAGGGGAAAAAATCCTACCTCCTTTACTCACGCACAAAGGAGGGCATGCTCCCCCACCTGCATTGTACCACATGATCAACGAATTGCAAGAAACAAGCGTGATATTGTTAGATATAGTAATGGTTTGATACATACACCTGATCTGATTTCATCACTTAATGTTTTCTCTATTTATAATATTTTATTTTTGAATTTTTTTTTTATATACTATACTTTGATATTGTAATTGGTTATGCATACAATATATAAAAATACCTGTAAAATTCCTTCCTCTATAAAATATATAGAATGTTTATTAATAACAAGGGAAATAGCTGCAAAGCAGCTAGTCCCTAAAAGATATAGAATGTTTATTAACAAGGGAAATAGTTGCAAAGCAGCTAGTCCCTGCCTTCATAGTAAGGTTTTAGCTTACAAGGAGCTCAAGCCTTCTTTGGGGTGGGGTGGGGTGGGGTGGGGTGGGGTAGGGTTAATGAATTAAATAACGACTTGGTTAATGCAAACAAGTTGTTTTATCCACTGTTATAAAAGTTTCCCTATCCGTCCACGCATCTTAACGAAAAAAAATCTTCGAGTCTTAGAAGATCTCACATTCACATTTTCCTTCAGATTCGATATCCATCACAAGCTCACTTCTTTGGTAGACGATCAAGCGTTTTCGATCCGTTCTCACTAGATTTATGGGATCCTATTGAATTCACACCTTGCAAGGAATGATGTCACAGTTGTAGCTGACACTCGGCTCGACTGGAAGGAAACTTCTCACGCGCACATATTCAAGGCTGATATTTCAGGTATTCATCATGCCTATTAGAGGGTTTATGTTATTTTGTTAATGATTTTCCAAAATCATTGCTATTTAGCACCATGGATTAACCTTTTGTTCTTGGCAGGTTTGAAGAAAAAGGAGGTAAAGATAGAGGTGGAAGATGATCGAGTTTTACAAATAAGTGGTGAATGCAAGAAAGAAGAAGAGAAAAAGAATGACAAGTGGCATCGTATCGAGTGGTCTAACGAGAAAGCCTACCAGAAAATGCCAAAGTGGATGAGGTGAAGGTTACAATGGAAAATGGAGTGCTCACTGTTACGGTTTCCAAGGAATCTCAATCTAAAGCTGAGGTTAGATCCATCGAAATATTTGATTAACAAATAGAAAAATTAGTGGGTATGGCGGTTGTTAAATATAATGGATTCTCATTGTACGAGATGTGTTTATTCTATTAATATATAGGTTATTCAAATTACAATGGTCTCTACTTTCTCTTCCAGGTTTATAAGTTTCAACCATCTGCATGAGAATCTGTCTGCTTTGGTATACTTGCATCCAAATAGAAATAGACTTTCTAGACATATCTGGGCCGCCAACCACTTAACATTGTGTCATTAAGATTAAGCATAAATTTCAATAAAAGAGTAAACAAGAGTTTAGAGTTTGAAATCCCTTGTAACTCAAAAAGGAAATAAAAAAGGGTAATGTAATCCTAACTCTCCAAACAAAGAACATAGAAAATCTAACTGACCTCAAGACAACCATTTAGTCTAGCATGAAAATAAAAAGAATGAGAAGTTGAAGAACGCCGGAAAGTACTGTGACCACTACAAAAGTACTTAGCAAGCCAATGGTGAATGTTAAACTGACAATTGTTAATGGTTGACTTGAAAACCTTGATCTCTGATTCAACACTAACCTCACAAAATTTCACAAAAGCCAATGGTGAATGTTAAACTGACAATTGTTAATGGTTGACTTGAAAACCTTGATCTCTGATTCAACACTAACCTCACAAAATTTCACAAAAGGTGGAAAATGGATCATTAACATGGAACCTAATTGCAGAGGCCCAACCATAGGAACCTTGTAATCCCATGAATATGTGTCACTGTTTTTTCAAGGACGTGTGAATATTTGATAAAATCAAACTTCTTGCCATCTCTTTCTCTCACAATTCAATCTACCACATATTATTACTATTGACATGCTTTCTACTATATTATTGTTGGAATATATAATTCCTACTTATTTAATATGATGTATTAAGAAGTAGAGTCAATCTCTATGTGAGTTGTGTGATCTTATTATTAGGAGTTTGTTAGGGAGTTGGATTTATGAGATCCTAGATTCGTGTTTATGGTTGAGATATTTGCTCAACCTCTCATCCTATAATTGGAATAAGTTAGATCTGATAACTATCAGTGAGCTCTATATAATAAGCCACAAATGTATTGTATAAGGTAATTCAGATTAGAATCAAGTAATCTAATAGTGTTGTGTTATAATGTCTCTCTCATTTGTTATTTTGGTATCAAAGCCTTAAGGCTGGGCATGAGGAATTATTTTGGTACCAGAGCCTTAGGGCTGGGCGTGACTCCCTCACGGGAGTGCCCAGGATCATGTGAAGAGTAGGGGAATTACAGTTTACATTAATTCGTTCGTTGTGTGAAACTATAGTGTGTAGTGTGATTTCTATCCAAAGAAGGAGTGAGCCAGAGAGGGCGCAAGCTGTGTCTGCGTGGAGGCGAAGGAGATTGCCATGTGCAAGAGATTAGTGTTGTCCATCGTTTGGCACTGCCAAGAAGAAGACCATTGTTTAGCTGCTTCAATAAGAGAGTCCGCTAGCCTGGAAGAGAGTCGTTTGTTGTAAGAGCCGTTTTTTGTTGTTGAAGGTTAAGTAGCCGTCGTGCAATTGTTTGTTGTAAGAGATGCTACTGCTTTCTGTGTGAAGGAGCCACCGTTTGTTCTCCTGTGAAGGTCACTGGCTGTAATTGTTTGTTGTAAGAGCTGCTACTACTTTTTGTGTGAAGGAGCCACCGTTTGTTCTCCTGTGAAGGGCACTGGCTGTGTCAAAATCTGTGTGCGATTGCAGTGTGACTGGTGTTAGCATGGCATGCAACTGGTTTGAGGAAGTAGCCGTGGTCGAGTGTGGAGCAGCCTGTGTGGAATAAGTTTGGCGCGTGGAGTAGAGGAGAGCCCACATTATGTGTGAAGAGTAGCCACTGAGAAGAGCAGCTAAGCCTCATGAAGAAAAGAATTGAGTTGTGAGGAATATGAAGAAAATATCATTGAATTGTTGTTAGAGGAAGTGTGCCATCGTGTTGTTGCTTGTAGGGAAGAACCGCCAAGGAGAGACTGCCAGACCAGCCGTAGGAAAGCGGATCAGAGTTCATTGAACTGGTTTCCTGTGGAATGAGATAACGAAGATGAACCTTCATGTTAGGTTTTCCTGTCGCTGCTTACAAGTATTTATCGGTCCATATGTTTTCGAAGCAATAAGTTTGAGGTGACTGCTTTAAATCCTTGAGACTGAGATATTCGCGTATAGATCAGATTTTAGCAGAAATGTTGTGTGATAGGGCGAGGGGCTTTATCAAAGAAGTTTTTGATGCTTTATAGTTCAAGCAGAGTTCAGGTCTTTAAGGGCACAGTCCCCATAAATTTGACAGAGAAAAGTTTTTCCATGGAGCCCCTGGACGACCTTTCTACTACTGTTTCGTTATTAAAGCCGCAACCTAATGATGCGACGACGCTAAAGAAGCCGGAGTATTTGCCTTCAAAAGGATATTTGATATTTGATAGGACTGGCGATTCAACGAGGGTTTTCTGCCATTCTACGCATGAACCAAGTTTAGAATGGCGGTGTTTTCATGAGACGCTGGCTTCAGGGATTACGACCTATGAAAATGTCAATGGTACGACCAGCTCTGTGAATGGCTTGTGAAAAATCCTGCAGGAGAGCTGCGGTATCCATCTTATCCTGAGAGTAATGGTACATGGAAATTCTCGGGGATTACTTGCAGGTTAAAGTTCATGCTTGCGTAGGTGGAACTAGTGTTCTTGATGATCAACGTATTCTCATGAGTGGAGTTCATGTTGTTGTTGGAACTCCAGGCTGTGTGTTTGATATGTTGCACAGAGATTGAGTCGTTCTGAAGAAGAGGAATCGCTCCCAAAACTATTGACGTGGAGAATCCATGTGATCTGTCATTGTAGAGATGCAGGGGCACCGTGTGTAGATTTAGGTGTAGTCTTGGCGGACGTGGATGTGGATGTTGGTACAGTGTTTCCTAAGCTAATGTCAAAAAGTTCTTCTAAAAATTACATGGAGGTGTTATAGCGAAATGAAGTGAGGTGTACGTGCCTATTCCGTCAGACTCACAAAAGTAAGAAAGTGAGATTGGGTTGTGCTTATATTTCTTGTTTAAAGGTGTGATGATAGTTAAGTTGTGTGAAGTGGTTGTGTGTCTTGGTCAAGAATGATGATGAGATGTAAATGAACATATGTAATGGGCTTGTAATAGTGGGCATATGATTGGTGAGAGTATTCTTGATATTGTTATAAAGCATTTTGAATGTTTTTTGTACCTGATTGAATGTTGTAAGGGGTGCATGATCGGTTGTACCTGACACCCAAGTTTTGGTCCAAGTTGTAATGCTTAGCCATAGGCAAGCTAAATTTCTCAGGTTTGTTGTAAGCCCTTTTAGTAAGGCATAAACAGGCATATGTGTTGTAGTGCAGAAGCACATGTGATCACAGGATGTGATACTCTCTCATAGGCAGAGAGGTTGTTGTATCAAGTTGTGGAATTAACCACTAGGGTAGGTACGAGGGTGGCAGGTGTACTCGTATGCTAGCTTGATGTTGAATGCATGTGATCACAGGATGTGATACTCTCTCATAGGCAGAGAGGTTGTTGTATCAAGTTGTGGAATTAACCACTAGGGTAGGTACAAGGGTGGCAGGAGTACTCGTATGCTAGCTTGATGTTGAATCGGAGAATTTGAGTCTTCGATTAAGGGGGGAATGTGAGATGGAATAATCTCAGAGTATAAGGGACCAAGTTATGTTTAAGGGAGAGTTTAACATTGATGAACCATGTAGATGAAAAGCATTCCTAGAGAACTGGCGAGTACAGCGGATGGTACCCATGTATCTCGGTAGATGGACTGTTTTTTATATGGACCTCAATAATCAAATGCAGGTACAGGTTGAAGCAGAAGAAAGTTCAAAAGATTAAAGCCCGGACAATGATGGAGATATGACCACAAAGATATTTAGATAAGTAGTTATTAAGGGAGAGTGTTGAAATATATAATTCCTACTTATCTAATATGATGTATTAAGAAGTAGAGTCAATCTCTACGTGAGTTGTGTGATCTTATTATTAGGAGTTTGTTAGGAAATTGGATTTATGATATCCTAGATTCGTATTTATGGTTGAGATATTTGCTCAACCTCTCATCCTATAATTGGAATAAGTTAGATCTGATAACTATGAGTGAGCTCTATATAATGAACCACAAATGTATTGTATAAGGTAATTCAAATTAGAATCAAGTAATCTAATAAAAATATGTAATGATGTTTATCTCATTTATTAATTATTATATTGCACCTTAACTTTACATTAAATTCATAAACTTCACTTATATCTAATTTAATTATCATTTTAAATTATCTCTAATAGTCGGCCTCCAAAATTGATTTGTAATTGTTTCATTTCTTTTAAACAAAAAAATACTACCCAGGTAAGAAAATTATATTTGAATCTTACCTTATTTAATTTTGGACAATTGTGCAGTCCCCACATCGGTGCCTCCACGCAAAATCTAACTGGTGGTTGGAGATCTAATGGAATAAATCTGAATGGTTATATTTACACTTCAGAATATAAAACAAACATCCCCAAACATGGAAATTTGCACTTGAAAATCACAAAGGGTTTCTCTAAAATAAGCAAATCTAGATGATTTTATTCCACTGACAATTTTATCTGGTGATGATTTTATTCCACTGACAATTTTCTCTCGTGAATAAAAACCTTCCTGCGTAGAACATACATGGGTGACTAACAAGAGACGACACGGGTGACTGCTAGGAGACGAGGCAGCGTTTTGTCAATTTTTTCTTATATTTCTACATTTGTCTTATTCTCTTCTTGCCCACGTGAAGGCCAAGTGTCTCTCTATTTTTGTCTTTGCCTTTGCCAGTGTAAGTGAAGTCTGTTCTTCTCATACGGATTTGGACAAAATATTTTATAAAATATTAAATATGGATTAGGAAATAATATTTTATAAAATTGTTAAATTTTTAAATAGGTAGAAAAATTGTATTTTTATTTATTTATTTAATCTTCCCAATGTTAAAAGAAATCATGTTTAAATTATTTCTATGAAATTTTGCTCAAATTTGAATAATATAATTTTTAACTTGAATACATTTTGTTATATTACTTTAACCCTAAATAATATAACAATGTAATTATATCTTTAACTACACCCATGAATTAATTGAGTTGAATATAGCAAGCTACACCCATGAACTAGTTGAGTTGAATGCCACAGTCGTATATGGCCCCTATTATCCAGTTAGTTGGTATTACATTGGCGGCTGACATCCATTCCTAGAAGTTCCCATTGCTCACCAGAAAACAAAGAGAAAGAGCACCCCTCTGAGTTATTACTGCGTCCCACACATCCCCACTTATAGAATTGGTTGTTGGAATATTTTAACATGTCATCTTCCAACAATTAATTGTATAAGTGGGGCTAGGAAATTCCTCCCCGACATTAAAGAGTTATTTGAAAATACCCTTGAGGAAAAGAAGAGGAGGTCTAGGTATGTGATTTACAAGCAAATTGACACCAATTATTATGTATATAGGGATGACGAGAATGATATATTGGAAAAATTCGAGTGATCCATGGAAGAGGAGATGTGGGCCAGAGTGTTGAGGGACTGAAAGAGGATCGAGTCTATCTAGAGGGAGGGTAGGTTGACGATAAAGAGGAGGATGTAGTAGAAGAAATGAGAAAGCAAAAGAAGGGAAACCAACAACAGAGAGAGTGAGAGTTTATTGCCCATGTTCCCATTTCGAATGAGAAAGCGATTGAGCACATTGTTGTGGAGAGGAAGAAACATGAGCTTCTTAGTAAGTACATGGGTGAGGATCTCATGGAGGAGCAGGCTGAGGTCAAGGAAATGGTTAATATTTAGCGATATGGCATGCTAACAAAGCTTATGGATCATTAACTATTTTTCCAAATTTGCTTCTTAACCTCTATTAAATATACAATATGGACCTTGGGTCATTCTTGAGGTTGACAATATTATAATTAAGACATCCACCAAGGTACTTTATTGTTGATCATGGAAAATGGGCACTATGAAGCTCTGGTCATAGAGTTTGACAGTACTAATTTTTCCAAATTAGGGGTCAATATGAAGTACTTGGAAGGGAAAGAAGTTGATGTTCCCGGTGCCACTAGCAAAGGATCCGGCTATAGATACTTTGGGGCTACAAAATTCCTCCCCATCCTCAAAGAGATATTCGATAATCCCCCTCGAGGAGAAGAAGAGGAAGCTTAGGCATGTGATTTACAAGTGGATTGACACAAGTACATATTATGGATACATGAATGACGATGAGTGTATCTTGGAGAAAGTCGAGATGCCAACGAAGGAGGAGATGTGAGGAAGAGCACTGAGGAAGTGACAGAGGATCGAGTCCATGTGATAAATTATGAGAGGCACAGAAGAGTGATTTCCTCCGCAAAGCACAACCTCTACTAAAATTTAATTGTGGAAGTTTGCTTATGTACTTTGTCAATTAAATTGTTTCTCGATGCATTTTTATGTAAAACCACACTGGTGCACTATAAACAGTATAACACACATGCATATTGTGTTTTTTCAAATCAGGTTGATGTTTGATTTATAAAATGTATTATAAGTATACTAATGATTTCTCTATTTTCAAATTAAATTTAAGATGTATCACTCATTATAATTTAGAGTTTTCATATAATGTTTAACTTTAGTTTTATGAAATCCTTTACTTTGGATTGTAATTGCAAAAACTTATAACCATTAATTTCAAATAATGTTTAATTCTTCTTCAAGGTGAATTGTTTGTAAGATACAATATGTTGATTAAACATGTTTACAAAGAAAAATTACTCTTATGAAATGTTGCTTTCTCATTTATTTTATTGATAATGTTATAATAATTGTCCATAATTAAATTTATAATTGCTATATTTAAAAAAAATATTATAATCATAATTATTAAGTACGAAAATGAAATTATTAATAATAATGAATTTCAATATATACAATTTGTTGCCCCGAGGGGTGTAGACTAGTTCAAACATTGCCTATCTTGTGTGTCATGCTTTGGGGGTGAGCGGTGCACCTAGAGGTTATAGTGGTAGTGGTAGGAAAACTCAACCCTATGTCATGTGAGTATGATATTATAGTGGTAGCGACAAGAAAACTAGACCCCATGTCACGTGAGTATGAGCTTGACCAGTTGTCGATTTCGCCAATACAATACACACACAGACACAATTTTCTTTAAATGACTTTATGATTTTTTTCTCCGCCACCAACTTTATAAATATCCTCATAAAAAAATGTAAATATTATATTTGGTTAATAAAAAAATTAATTAATTTGTTAAGGTTAAAAGAATATTAAATTAAATTAATTTTGTATTAATATTTAAAATATAAAATATATTAAGGTATTAAAAAATAAAAAAATATAGCAAGAGAGTCTAAAAACAACACGCAGGGAGAAAAATCGCAACCTAACACGCAGGGGCATGAGGACGCAACCCAGCTCAGGTTCTCTGCAACGATTAGGGCCTCCCCAGCCATGGACGCTGGTGGGGGCGCCATCCCTACCCCTCCCCCATTGCCAGAACTGGAAGCATTCAGGAAGCTGGTCGCTGCAGCCTCCAAGAGACCGTCGTCAGCAGTGCAGCAGAAAATCGTGAAGAAATTAGACAGCATCCCCAGTGTCGAATTGCCATTGGAAGAAACACGCAGAACGACAGTCAACTTAGCAGACAGAGGACTTATCGGGCAATTCACCGGTCTCTGGCCCTCTCCCAAATCCGTAGACGCCTGGGTGCAGAGGAACTGGAATCCGCTCATATCAGAAGGAATAAAGAGCCACTTCGTAGGGAAAGGATATTTTGTCTTCGTCTTCGAAAACCTTGAAGATAAAAACCTCATCTTCTGAAACGGGCCGTACTTCATGGGGCCACAGGGGTTATACCTGAACAAATGGACCCCAGACTTCGACCCAGCTCAGGATGTGCCCTCAGCCGTCCCAGTGTGGGTTCATCTACCTCATCTCCCCTTACATTGCTGGAACCAAAAATCTTTGCATGCAATCGGAAACACGCTCGGAAGGTATATAGATCAAGCTGTGAGAAAAGATCAGTACTCATGCACATGGATCTACGTGGAGGTTGATCTGGAAGTGGGACTACCGGAGGCAATTAAGCTCACGGCCGCAGACTGGATGCACATTCAGGAGCTAGACTATGAGCAGCTTCCCTTCAAATGCCGGCACTGCCACGGCTACGGCCATTTCACAAGGCACTGCAAGAAAAAGAACGCAGAGGAAAGTGAAAATATGAAAGCAAACCAATGGACCGCAGTACAGAAAACAGGGACAGCAAAATCCAGATCCAAATGAGCACCCAAGAACGACAACTCCGGGCAAATAGAGTCAGAGAAAAACGATGGGATCTCCAATCCTCCACCACATRCAGGACCTCAAGCAGAAAAGGTCATCAATGACACAGAAGAACCAAAAATTATGGACAGCAGGACACACTCAAGCCCCCCTCCAAACGGGAAAGACACAGGGGCACCTGGGCAAGCGGAAGGAACCTTGGAAGTAGTACCCTCTCCAACATATGATGATATGGCCAGAAAGAAAGTAATAGATCCCTCAAGCTCCTCGGAGGACGATATTCTAGAAAGGCCAGCCAAAAGAGCAGGGAGAAAATCTCGTAAAGAAGCAAGGGAGGAAGAGGCAGAAAGACAAAAGACCCAAGGAAGCCAACCCACCATAGAAATGTCAATCGGCAGAAACACAAGAATAAGGTCTCTAAAAGGAGGAGGCCCAATCACCCCTAACAACAAGTAATGAAAATCGTCTCTTGGAATTGTAGAGGATTGGGGAACCCGACAAAAATTGAAGCGGTCAAGGATCTGATGAAAACGGAACCAGCAGATATCCTCATGCTCCAAGAGACAAAAATCGAAGGGGAAGCCCTTCTAGATATCAGCAAACACAAATGGCAGAAAAACACAGGGAAGGCAATCAGCGCAAGGGATACTTCCGGAGGCATAGCAACATTGTGGAAGGCAGAGCAGTTCAGTCTCATCAATTCCTATAACACGCAACACTGGAGCTTTACAGAGCTCAAGCACAAAGCAAGTAAGTTAACTATCGCACTTTTCAATTTATATGTACCAACTTTGCACTATGAAAAGAAAGATTGCTGGAAAACTTTAAACGAATTTCTAGAGCAAAACTCCCCAAGCGATATAATCATTGTCGGAGACCTTAACCTAGTCATGAACGAAAAAGAAAAAAGGGGAGGAAGACCCAGCAAGGACCAAATGATTTTTGTAGTAGAAGACATTATACAGCAGTGGGATCTAATGGACTTTAAACCAAGTAAAGGATTGTACACTTGGACCAATAACAGGATAGGGGAGGAACACATTTCTGCCAGATTGGATAGGTTTCTGGTCCAAAGTACCTTGTTGCTGGAAAGGAAGTTGGTTTCCACTGCCATCCTCCCCAAGCTCACCTCGGACCACAAGCCCATCTTGCTCCAGCTAGAGGAAGAAGAAAATTTAGGCCCAATGCCTTTCAGATTCAGCCCATTATGGAAAACAAAGAGTGGGTTCGTAGAGATGGTTCAATGGGCATGGTGTACTCCAATTAATAGCTCCCCCATCTTTGTCTGGGAACAAAAACTAAAAATAACAAAAACAACCCTCAAGGACTGGAGCAAATTCCCGGAAAGAAACCCCAATATGCAAAGAAAGGAGTCATTGCAGCAACTGGGACAGTTACAACTCGAGATGGAAACAATAGACATTTCCAGAATAGAATTGGAAAAGGAGCAACAAGCCCAATGCAGAACTTACCACTCTTTTAGAAAGGAAGAAGAGTACTGGCGGCTAAAATCCCACAGTCTTTGGCTGGAAGCTGGCGACAGGAATACATCATACTTCCATCACCAATTCAAAGCCCGTCTCTCCAGGAACCATATCTTCGAGATCATGACCAACGAAGGGAAGCTCTGCAAAGGAATAGATCAAATAAAGGACGCTGTTGCCTTACATTTCCAACAACTATACAACAAAGAGAACCATGACAATGAAGAAGATTACAATGATTTCCTCGTGAATATCCCGACGTTGGTCACAAAAGAGGATAATACAGCATTATTGAGCCCAATCAGTGAAGAAGAACTCAGCAAAGTTATTTGGTCCATGGATCCGAATAAAGCTCCAGGTCCAGATGGGTTTACTATCCACTTCTATAGGATCTGCTGGAATATAATCAAATCTGATCTCATAAGAATGATAAAAGGAGTTCTTCAAAAAGAAAAAATAGGAGGTAGCACTAATTCTACCTTCCTAGCGCTTATCCCAAAAGAAACAAATCCCGCCTCTTTCGACAGATTCAGGCCAATCTCACTATGTAATGTCTCTTATAAGATAATTGCAAAACTTCTTGCAAACATAATAAAACCTCTGCTGGGCAAGCTTATCTCAGAATCGCAAGGAGGATTTGTCAAAGGGAGACATATCTTGGATAATGTAATCCAAGTCCAGGAAGCTATGCACTCCAGCAATCTCAGAAAAGAGAAAGGCATGCTAATCAAGCTTGACATGGAAAATGCCTTCGACAAAGTAAAGTTGTCCTTCCTGTATCAAGTGCTTCTCTCTTTTGGATTTGACCATGAGTTTGTAAAGCTGATAAAAGCCTGTACTCACAGCCCTTGGATTGCTCCATTGGTAAACGGGAGACCAACAAATTTTTTCAAAGCCACGAGGGGGCTGAGGCAAGGATGCCCCCTCTCTCCATTTCTGTACATATTAATGGTAGATACCCTCAACAGGAAGTTGTAACAGGAAATGATAACAGGGGCAGCCCCAGGCATTAGAATAACGAAGAATCTGAAGCCCATAAACCATGCTCTATTCGCGGATGACTTTCTTCTATTAGGAGGAGCCTCAAACAGAGTAGCCACTGCATTTAAGGGCACTCTCCAAGCGTATTGCAATGTGTCCGGAGCCCTGATAAGTGAAAGAAAAAGTGTTGTTTACAGCTGGAATATTGTAGATCATGAAACTCAGAAGATAGCAAGCACCTTGGGTTTCAAAGGACACTCCAAATGGGAAAAGATGCAGTATCTTGGGTTGCCTCTAACTTTGGGCGTAAATAGAGTCAGCCTATGGGAAGGAGTCTTAGACAAAATCAAAAGAAAAATCGAAGTCTGGGGAGGACACTGACTCACCCATGGAGGCAAATTAATCTTGATAAAAGCAGTTATCTCCTCATTGTCGATTTATCAAGCGTCCTATCTCTTAGCGCCCAATTCGATAGAAGGGC
>JASDQU010106962.1:52103-64380 GCA_032191745.1 Picea mariana | reverse complement strand
AAGGCTTCCATTTGGTGCGAAGACCTTAAGAATGTGAAAGGAGTTCACGAAGAGGACCTGTCTTGGGAATAGTTTGAGAAATACTTTCGGAAAAAGTATCTGTCGAAAAAATATTTCGACGATAAAACTAAAGAATTTTATGAGCTCAAACTAGGGAAACTCACTATAGAGGAATGTGTCAACAAATTCCTCGATTTGTTGAGGTATGTACCTTATATAAAAGAAGAAAAGGTAAAGGTGCAATGCTTCATCAGCGGACTACCCAAGGACTACCGGAACAGAATTGAATTTGATGAGCCGAAAACCCTAGAAGGCATTATTCGAAAGGCAACATATTTCCATGAACAGTTTGAACATCGAGCAGAACCTCATGAAGGATGGAAACAAAAGAATAGTTTAGGATTTCAGAAAAGAGGGGATTAAATCCCCAGGATTTAAGAACTATAAGAAGAACCCAAGAATGAACTTCCTAGCCCGGAGTGTACACCAGCAAAACTTTCCCTCATTGGGCGGAAA
This sequence comes from Picea mariana, assembly GCA_032191745.1. Taxonomy (NCBI): domain Eukaryota; kingdom Viridiplantae; phylum Streptophyta; class Pinopsida; order Pinales; family Pinaceae; genus Picea; species Picea mariana. The sequence continues at coordinate 63,864 of JASDQU010106962.1, read as the reverse complement.
TAAAACTTCTAGACCTATACCAGTGAAGGCTGATAACACAAAGAGAGAACCTTTGAAATGTTGGGGCTGTGGAGAAAAACATCTCCTGAGAGACTGTCCACACCGACAACAGAATAGTCGGAGCATTTATAACATCCAAGAAGCTACTACCGTCAATGATGTGGCCAAGAGTGTGCCGCAAATTTATGTAGCCTTGGATAATAACGAGGCTGACCACCAAGCTTCAGTGGTGGAAATAGAATGTATGATTTCCAACCATCTAGTGTCTATTTTAATTGACCCTAGTTCAAATTTGAGTTATATATCCCCTAAGGTTGTTGATAAGTGTAAACTACAGCCACACAAAAACACCAAGCCATGGTTGGTATAGTTAGCCACTGGCACCAAAAGAAGGATAACAGAGGTCATACCAGCCTGCCAATTGATGTTGGGTGAATTCTCCACCCAAGAAACCCTTAACATATTACCCTTGGGATCGTATGATTTTTTGATTGGTATGGACTGGCTAGCCGCCCATAAAGCCAAATTGGACTATTACCATAAAACCTTAGAATGTGTAAGTCAATAAGGAAAAAAGATAACCCTTCAAGGGATCCGAAAACTGGTCTCAGTGAGACAAATATCAGCTCTGCAAATGAGAAAGTATTGTCGAAAAGGATGTCCCCTATATGCAATATAGGTGTTAAAAACCATTGAAGGTGACAAACCAAGCCTTGAAGACCACCCTACTGTGAGAGAATACAGAGATGTGTTTCCAGAAGAGGTATCAGGTCTACCTCCGAGAAGGGACATAGACTTCTCGATGGAAATTGCACCAGGAGCGGTGTCGGTGTTTAGGACACCCTATTGGATGAGCACACCTGAGTTAATTGAACTCAAATTACAATTGAGAGAGATGATGGATAAGGGCTATATCCGGTCCAACGTGTCTCCATGGGGAGCACCAGTCCTATTTGTGGAAAGGAAGGACAGTACCCTTAGACTGTGTGTAGATTATAGACAACTCAATAAGGTAACNTCAAGTCCGAATCAAGGGTGAAGACATCCCTAAAAATGCTTTCCAGACATGGTATGGTCACTATGAGTTTGTGGTAGTGCCATTTGGGTTAACCAATGCCCCTGCCACTTCCATGTGCTTGCTGAATAATGTACTTAGCAAATTCCTAGACAAATTTGTTCTGGTTTTTATTGACGACAAATTAATTTATTCCAAGAATAGAGAAGAGCATGAAGAGCATCTTAGGCTTGTACTGCAAGTGCTAAGAGAGCATCAGCGCTATGCCAAATTCAACAAGTGTGACTTCTTCCAGAAGCAAATACATTACTTAGGCCATGTCATATTGGAAGAAGGAGTAGCGGTAGACCCTGACAAAATTAGGTATATCATGGAATGGCCTACCCCAAAGGATGTTTCGGATATCAGATCCTTTATGATATTAGCAGGTTACTATAGGATATTTATAAAAGGATTCTCCAAGATTGGTTTTCCAATCACTGCCCTCCAGAAGAAGGGGACAAAATTCATGTGGACACAGAAATGTGAAAAAATATTTTAAACACTGAAACATCTACTGACCCATGCACCCATATTGAAGATTGTTGACCCCGAACCAGATTTCCTCGTGTGCATAGATGCCTATAAGGAAGGGCTTGGAGGATTCCTTATGCAGGGAGGAAATGTGTTCTGCTATGAATCTCAAAAATTGAATGAACATGAAGTCAACTATATGAATCATGATCTAGAGCTGGCCACTATAGTGCACGCCTTAAAAATGTGGAGACATTACCTCCTGGGGAGGAAATTTGTACTTATGATAGACCATTATGGGTTGCGATATTTGTTTCACCAACCGAAGCTCAATGCCAGACAAGCTAGGTGGATGGCCCTTGTTAGCAATTTTGATTTAGAAATCAAACACATTAAAGGGAAAGAAAATAGGGTTGTCGATGCCCTTAGGAGAAGCATGAAAATAATTCACCTGGCAACGGTGAGCACCAGTGAGACGGATGTCAAGGAAAGAGTCAGAAATGCACAAGAGATAGATCCAATTGTCCAGACCGTGACCTCGTACCTACAGCAAGAGCCCACCAGGGTAAAATATGAAGGCTACCAGATGACCGAAGGAGGTCTGCTCACTTACAGAAACAGACTGTATATTCCAAATTGTGATGACTTGAAGAGGTTCATTATGGATGAACTACATAAAATACCCTATACTAGTCATCCAGGATACCAGAAGATGATCACTGCTACCAAAAAACAATTTTATTGGCCTGGATTGAAGAGAGACATAGCTAAATACTTGGCCAAATGCATAGAGTGCCAACAAGTTAAAGTAGAACATCGACACCCAGCAGGATTATTGGAACCTTTACCAATCCTAGAATAGAAATGGGAAACCATCTCCATGGATTTCATCACTGGATTACCAACCTCTACCAAACAGAATGATGACATTATGGTGGTGGTGGATAAATTGAGCAAGTCTGCTCATTTCATCCCTGTCAAATTGACTTGCAAGGCAATAGATATCACCTAGGTATTCATGAAGGAGATATTTAGACTGCATGGTATGATGAAAGAGATCGTTTCTGACAGAGACACGAAATTTACTTCCAACTTTTGGAAATCATTGATGGCTAGTTTAGAGACCAAGTTGTTGTTTAGCACCGCCTATCACCCTCAAACCGACAGACAGGCAGAAAGAATGAACAAAATATTAGAAGACATGTTAAGAATGCATGTAATGCATCAACCCAAGAATTGGGAAGACTACCTGCCACTGGTAGAATTTTCCTACAACAACGGCTACCAAGCATCCTTAAAGATGAGTCCCTTTGAAGTCCTCTATGGTAGGCCGTGTAACACTCCAGTCAGTTGGAATAATCCCGTAAACAGAATTCATTTTGGACTAGACATGTTGAAGGAAATGGAACAGCAAGTGACTCAGATAAAACAAAACTTGAAGGTTGCTTAGAACCAGGAGAAAAGTTATGACGACCAAAAGAGAACTCCAAGAGAGTTCAATACAGGAGACCATGTGTTTCTCAGAGTTAGGCCCAGAAAGAGTTCCCTGAAAATGGGAGCTTGTGCCAAGTTGGCACCTCGGTATTGTGGACCCTTTGAGGTTCTAGATAGAGTGGGACATGTAGCCTATAGGATAGCACTTCCTCCCATAGTAAAAGCACATAATGTTTTCCCTGTTTCATTATTGAAGAAATATGTACATGATTCTAATCATATAATTGACTGGTCTATGATCTAGGTCGAACCGGAGGGAGAATTTCTACTATAACCTCAATGCATACTGGACAGAAAGGAAACCCTACTCTGGAACTGAACCATTTCACAGGTCAAGGTGTAGTGGAGACATTTTGGCCCAGATGAGGCTACATGGGAAATGGAGGATGCCATGAGACAGGCATATCCGATTTTGTTTACCTCTGTACATGCATGTCATGTTGATAGATAGAACATCGAGGACGATGTTTCTTTAAGGGAGAGGGAATTGTAACACCCTGTTTCCCCCAGTCTGTAAAAATAACTATACTGGCCAAGAAACTGTGGCAAAATCAAGAATGTGAATGTGTGATGTAAATGGACCTTGTGAGAAAGGTCGATGAATGTAAATAATACTATGAAAGATATATATATAGTGCAGGACTAATAAGAGGGGAATGTGTTGAAAAAGAGACCATGATGGTTGAATAAAGGTGGTGGAAGGCACCAGGAATGGTGGTGTTAACTTCCATCGAAACCAATACCGTATTTGGACTTCACTGGTCCAAAGAACCAAGAGAGGCTCGCTGGCCCAAAATAAATGACTCGCAGGTTGGTAGGCAGAGGGCTCTTCATGAGTAATGAAGGATGGGGGTGAACCACCCATACATAGAGTCCTTGGGCTTGACCACCGCAAGGAACATCATGCCACACAGAACCTCGCAAGGGGAAAAAGGCATGGAGGGGTAGACACGAGGGGGATTGTGAGAAAAGATCGGAAGAACTCTGGAAAACTACAGAGTGAGTGATAGCAGAGAAGAAGGAGAGTAACCTTCGTTCTCGATCACTGAAGAACAAAGACTCAGTCTCGAGCATCATGGTCTCAGCTCAGGGGTGGCTAGTGGTAAATCCATTCGGAGTCACTGAGCCTATGGTTGGGTGGAAACGAGCACCCCTCTCAACAGTTACATCAAACCTGGTGTTTTTTTGATAAGTGTTTTATATATTGTATCTTGAAATTCATATTCTGACATGTATGCTCATAGTGTGTGCAATCATGAATGGTTTTAGTATAAGACTGTTTGCATGGTGTTTTGGTCAGAAATGGTGGTTGTATGCTTTTATTGGAAAGACCACATATGACTTATGCTTATATATATTGAACTAACTCAGATTTCAAGTCTGTTCCCGGGAGATTTGTACCCTTATTTGTCTTGCATGATTCCCTATATAGATTTCCCCACAGGAGCACCCTTTCGAGATCATTACCTTACTTTCCAGAAGACCTTTCAATCTGGTCTTCAAACCTGGTAAAAATTGCCTGAGGACTTGAAGGAGGATTTTATGGTTAAAGTCTTAAAAACCCACAAAAGGTAGTGGTTCTCTTAGATAATGGAATTTCGGTGTTTCGGTACCCGGAATACCCAAGGGCGAGTTCCCTTGTACTCGCAAGCCCTGAAACCCCGACTTGCGAAATCCCGAAAGGGTAATGAGCGGATATGTTACGATATTTCGGCATTTCGGTACCCGAAATACCCAAGGGCGTATTCCCTTGTGCTCGCAAGTCTCAAAACCCCGACTTGCGAAACCCTGAAATGCTAGTGTGTGGGTAAGTTACAATTTTTCGTAGTTTCATCCCCTGGGGTATCTAGGTGCGATTCCTCTCGTACTCGCGAGTCCCGAAATCCTGACCCATGAAATCCCGAAATGATAGCTCATGGGTGAATTAGGACCCTTTGGTGGTTCGATACCCAAGATACCCTTCCTCTTGCTAAATGCACGAATGGGATCCTTTCGGAGGATCTAAGGTATGTTACGACCGTTAAATTGGATGAAGGAACACATGCGTTAATGCCTCAACCCCTTCTTAACGTTCGCAAGTGACGAAAAGATCAGGATCATCGATCCCAAGACCCATGGGAGTGCATGGACCATCCAACTGTAGAGTATATGTGGCTGCCGGTAAGCATTTTGGTGTTTCGGTACCTGGGAGACCAGAGGGTAAGAACCCTTGTCCTCATGAGTCGCGAAATCTCGACATATGAAACCCTGAAATGATGGGGCATGGACAAGTTAAGATGATTCGGTATTTCAACACACGGGATACATAGAGGCAAGTCCCTTGTACATGCCAGTCCCGAAATCCCGATGGGTGAAGTCCCAGAAGGACAATACACAGATAGGTTACAAGATTTCGACATTTCAGAAATCGAAATACTCAAGGGTGTATTCCCTTGTACTCGCAAGTCCCGAAATATGAACTTGCGAAGTCCCAATATGGCATAATGTGACTTGGATCTATGACTTGGCGTTTCAGTACTTGAGACCCCCAAAGGAAAATTTTGTTCCGAGTACCTACTAGATATGAAACCTCGAAATAAGATTAGTAATGAATCAAGGTTTTGGAGTTTCAGCTCCTGGGAAACCTAAGTGCGATACATCCTATCTGCGCATATCCCGAAATCCCGATATGCGAAACCTTGAAATAATAATAGCATGGATGAGATAGGGTGTTTCGGAGTTTTGGTACTCAATATACCTAAAGGCAAGTCCCCGGTACATGACATTCCCGAAATCCCGATGGAGGAAACCCCGAAATAGTGAAGCATGTTTAGAGTTGGTGTTTTCGGAGTTTCTGCTCCCGAGAAACCCAGGTGCGATACCTCCTGTCATCGCGTATCTCGAAAACCCGGTATGCGAATTCTCGAAGGGTAGAGTACCAGAACTTGTTTCGGGTTACTGTTAATCTCGGTAAGCGGCTAGACCCATTTCGGGTTTCAGATCGTTGAAAGGTAAGAGAACATGGGGATTACATGCATGGCGATTTCTTGAATCACGAAAGTCAATGAGCACCCCTCTGATAAGGCCTGTGGCCATAGCTGCCGATCATATGAGTGCAGATAAGGGATGGCAGGGTCTGTATCAGGCCCCGTAGGGATTCGAGGAACTATGTTCCTTGACGAAAATAAGACAACGGCCGAAAAATTTTGAATTTCCGTAGTGGGTATGTTACAATAAATAAGTAGCTAGGCGATGTAAGAATAAGAGATACTCGACCTAGAAAGAGGATTGTGCTAATCACAAGTTCTATGTGAATTGTAAGAAGGATTTGTGCATACTATGTGTTAACTTGCAGAGCTAAGTGTAAGTGATTGTAAGAAGACTTTGTGCTTGAACCTAGCTCGGGGAAGAAGGATATGGCGAGGTGCACGCAGATCTCTTGTCCTATGCAGAGTGGGTTTTGTGGCTCTGTGCATGTACATAGATTGACAAAAGATAATAAAGAAGAAGAAGATTTGGTGGACGTAGCCCACCGCTGGGGTGAACCACGTATATCCTATGTTGTGATTTCTTTGTGCATTATGGTTGATATGTTATTAATTTGATGTATGCTTAGTGTTGTAATATTTATGTTAGATGCATATGATATAGTAGCTTAATGCTTAGTAATGTGAATGCATGCTAGATCTAGTTTAATTCTATGTTTTGAATGGTTAGATGTAATTAGATCTTATTGAATACTGGGTTGCTCTGTAATCAGGGTTTTAACCTGTGATGTGAATAAGGGTTAAATGCGAATAAATGTTAACTGATAAGTGCTCTATTAAGTACTGTGACCATAGATCTGTGTCCCATATGTTTCAGAAACTTGATTCATGCAACCCTCGCTTCTCCTACCTCAAGTGAGACTACACCTGGTTCGTAGGTGTTGCTGAAAGGGCTGGTAGTTATGGTTTTTTTGGTGCGTTTTTGAAGCGTTGAACCCTGGGTCTACCCCTGTGCCAACATAATGGGTATTATAGAGGATGGTTTCAATGCCAGTGATGATTCGTTCATGGTTTTTCCTTTATTCAATATGCTTTGGAGCATTGTGCACTGTGCAAATCAGGGACTAGATCCAACTCCATGAGAACTATAGCTTCTTTTCAAATCTAGACACCAATGGGGGTTATCTGGAGAACGAAAAAAATATCATTACAAGTAATCTATCTAATTTTAATACAACCACTTTAAATCTCCTTTCCTACCAGTCTGATCAATCTTATGATACTGCAAATAAGTGTTTTGTTGAAGGATCGATTGGATATTCTTCTATCGGCACCATTTACGGTCTAGTTCAATGTTAGAGAGGTATATTTGTGAAGGGTTGGAGATCTTGTTTGGATTCATAAATAAATAACATCTATGAATGTTGTTCTATGAAGCAAGGAGCTCAAGCAATGTTATGAAGTTGCCTGGTTCTATATGAGATATACCCCTTTTTTAATGCTACAAGAGGGAGTATTACTAGCCCACCTGCATCCTCCAACTTATTTGGGGGAAACCCTCCCACAATAGCTTCTGAGACTCCTCCGACTAACATAACTTCACCCTTTCTTTGTATATAAGTTTATGATTTTGGTCATTTTGGGATCACATCATTTAAATATTCGACTTTTTGTATTTTTTACGGGCATATTTTCCAATCAAGTTTTACTTAAAGTTGGTCGAAAATTGTTGGAACTCCAGATTTGAGTGATTGAGTTTGTATAATTCTAGTTCCCTGTGGGTTTTTAGTGTTAGACACACCGACTACACTGAGAAGGGGGGGTGAATAGTGTAGGGCTCTTTTTCCCAAAACTTCCCTTTCACAAACTTCTTACTTAGCAATCACTATTTACTCATTACTTATTACGGTCATTCATAACCATTCAAGTGTAAATATACATCAGCAACATATATCATCAACAATTTATCATCACAAGGACCACAACGAACAAAAGATGTATGTACAATTTTATTTTTATTACGGACTACGATCCTTGGGTTTTTCAACAACAATTGAATACAGTACAACTCTACAAGACCACCATCTCTATAATGAAAGACTCAGCTTACACACTCAACACCAACTCAACATAAGATCTGAATTCCAAATCTTTGTTACCATATTCATTACATGAATAACATTGACCATGAAAAACACTTTCATACCTTTTCTTTGGTGTCCATCTTCTTTGAGGTGTAAGGATGGCTTCTTGATGTCTTCCTTTCTTTTTTCTTTTGAAATTTTCCTTACCTTGTGTAGATGGTTGACTTGCAACATTGTCTTCATCCTTTGAGAGTAAGGGACTTAGCTCATGCTTATTTGAGGTGCTTTCTTCAGTATGTATAGATTTTTTCTTGTATCCAAGACCTGATTTATCATTTGGTGATCTTTGACTTTCCAAAATCTCATTCAATATTTGTGAGCTATTCAAGAATTTGTTTGAATTCTCTACTTTCTTTCTAAGATCAAAAACTTCAGCTTCTAACTTATGACATGATTCTTCCTTTTCAATTATTTGATTCCTCAATAGTTCCTCTAACCTTTTGGATTCTTCAATTTGTGTCTTGAGATGGACAATAGATTCAAAAATTTTGCTAATCTCATCATCTACTTTATTATCTTCTTTTTTATTTCTTAGTCTTGTGATCTCTTCTTCCTTTTCTTCTAATTGAGTCTTATTACTCTATTCTTGTTTCATGAGCATTTCCCTTAACTTCAAGATGTTCTTTTGACTCTTCTTAAGAAAAATTTTAGTGTCATCGCAAAGATAGCTATAGTCTATATAATAGTGGTCATTGCTATATTCATACAGACCTCTTTCAACTTTCTCTTTAAGCTCCAATAGTTTATCTTCTACTTCTTCAATGGGATAACAATCAATTGATTCTATACAAACTCTTTCTAGATTTTCTTCTTCACCTGTAGAGAAAAATTCAACATCATCACAATTTGAATTATTGCAATCAAGGGTTTGTGGGGATTCTTTACCTTCATTTGAAATGTCTCCAAGGTCTTCCCTTTTGTCAACATCATCACACGATTCTTTGCCTTCATTTGAAATTTCTTCAAGGTCTTCCCTTTTGTCAACATCATCACATGATTATTTTCCTTCATTTGAAATGTATTCAATATCATCCTCTTTGCCAACATCATCATATTTAGAAATAATGCAACCAAGATTTTTTGGAGATTCTTTACCTTCATTTGTCTTGATGGAGTTGTCTTCAATATGTTTATTCTTGCTTTGGTATGTCTCCTCTAGATTTAGCCATAGATCCTTGGTGGAAATGCATTGTCCCATGCTCTCTTTGATAGGGCTTGAGAGTCCACTAAGAATGGTCTTGAGAGCCAATGCATCATTATTCTTTCATTCCCTTTGAGCTACAAACTTTGACTTGTTCCTCAAAGAAATTGATCCACCAATGGCTGCCTTCCAAATACCCACTCCCATCTCTTTCAAATGCACTCTCATTTCTATTATCCAAGTAGAATAGTTTTCCTCATCAAGGATTGGAACTTCATCATCCAGTTGTGTGTCTATCGATCTCCTCCAAGCTTGTTAAGTCTTATAGTGAAGGCTTGCTCTGATACCAATTGTTGGACACACCGACTACACTGAGAGGGGGGGGTCAACAGTGTAGGGATATTTTTCCCAAAACTTCCCTTTCACAAACTCCTTAGTTAAAAACCACCATTTACTCATTACTTATTACTTTCATTCATAACCATTCAAATATAAATATACATCAGCAACATATAACATCAACAAGTCATCATCACAAGTATCACAACGAAAACTAGATGTATGTACAATTTTCTTTTTATTACGGACTACAATCCTTGAGTTTTTTGGGAACAACTGAATAGAGTACAAATCTACAATACCAGCATATCTATAATGCAAGACTCATTTTACACACTCAGCACCAACTGAGATGAGGAAACAATCCTCAACAGATGTCAATCTGTCAACAAGTACGCGACTTATCGGTAGTTTATCGCACGTATGTACGCACCCTACCAATAGTGCAACTCGCATATGTACATGCTCTAGCTCACTACAACATGTGTATGATTTCAGAAAATAGGGTTTCTGAAACTTCATCTTTCTGGCCCTTCAGACTCTTTCTCTTCTGTCACATCCACTTTTGATCTTTTCACTCTACTATATGAACCATAAACAATCTCAACACATCTATGATCTTCCACAAGAAACTCATGCTCCTCAACCATACAATATGAATGTTACTCATCATGTATAAACAACCAGTATACTATAGCAATCATATATGTATTGAATCATAAGAGTGTTTATCACTCTATTAGCCAACACAAACCAAATCACAATAGCCATATCAAGAATGCCTTGAGAATTCACCACACAACATGAAAGAGTATCCATCAAGACAACAATCTAACCATACTAGAGTCTAAGTGGCAGATCTGAGCCCATAGAATGCAAATCTGTAACATGCTTCAGTCGTCAAGACCCTGGCACCAACTCAACCACAAGTCTTCATGACTTCATCAATTGTACATGCCCTATCTTCATTCATACCGTGTATGTACATGCCCTAGCTCACTACAACCCACATATACCTCACAAACTAGGGTTTCTGAACTTCCGAGACTTCTGTCGTCATGATCTCAAACTTGCCGAAGCTATAATGTGTCCATGAGATCCCCTAGTCCTACTCTCTCTCAAAATAGATCTTAAATATTTGCTTAAGAGATACATAAGAGATCCACACAAGATGCTCACCAAATATACACAAGATATGCAATTACACAAGAGACCCTTGCCTCTTATTTATACCTTCTAAGTAGCTTCCTTATAAGCATCTTCTAGGTCACTTAACCCATTTCTAGGTTACTAAACCCATTTCTAGGTCACTTAACCTATTTTACTTATTTTAGGGTTAACCACTTTCCATAGATAGAAAGTTCTCCATTTCTTTATCATTTAAATATTCCTCCTTGACTTGGTCACTTTTCTTTACCATTTAAATAATAATTTCTTCTAAGCAAGATCTTTGACTTCTTTGACCTTCTGGGGCTTCAAGCCTATATATGAGGGTCCTTCATCTTCATAGGGTCATAACTCTCAAACCATGAGGAGTTATATGAGATTTCACATACCACCGGAAATGGCATGACAAGCACTATCCATATAGGATAGTTTCACTAACAAATTCACTGATCTTCATCTCATTATTCCACATATAAGTATGGGTTCTCCAACCATACTTCAAGGACAACTCAACCGCAAAGCGTATTCCCGTGAGGGATTTCACCATAAGGGGACCACTTTGGAGTTCATCCATTTGTACACCTTATCAACCATGATAATATAGTAATGATTCATCTTTGCATCATATACCAATCGATCCATCTTCATCATCATGTATCGATGACAATTCATTGATCCATCTATGCATTATGTATCAATGACAACTCATTGATTCATATTCATCTATGCATCATATCAATGACATCATATGACTATGATTACACTTGACATCAATCCATTCACATCAAGGACAATACATACTTCATCAATATACTATAACAAGACATTGTTCATTTGACATCAATCAATCATCCTTTGGCATCAATCAATCACTTGGCATCAATCAATCACTTGACATAAATCAAACAATTACTTGACATCAATCCTTTGACATCAATTAATCAAACCTTTGTCATCAATGACAACATGATTCAACATTTAG
>JASDQU010106962.1:25746-35982 GCA_032191745.1 Picea mariana | reverse complement strand
GGAGCATCTCCTTCGAAGTCAAAGACGCAAGCATGAAGGCAAAGAAAATGACATCTCATCATGACAGAGTTTCAAGTCAACATTTAACTCAGAATTAAATGGGGTTGTTGAGATATTTTTGAAAAAATCATTTTTAAATATGTCGTGTTTGTAAAGGCATGAAGGAATGTAAGGGGTTGCAGATATAGAGTGTTGACTCTTATCTGGAAATAACGGTTAGTTATTGTAATAGGACAAAGTAGGTAATCGCTAAGAGTTTGATAGGATAGGTTGTAGGCATGACGAGAGAGCTCATGGATCTAGTCCTTAGATAGTTTGTTTTTGCTTTGTAATAGATATGATATGAGATAGAGAAAGAAATCAATATAGCAGAGTAGAGTAGAAGGAAGAACTGCAAGATATGGATTTTGTTTTGGGATTGCCTAGAACTCAGAAAGGGAGTGATTCCATATTCGTTGTGGTGGACAGATTTTCAAAAATAGCACATTTCATGCCATTCTAGAAGACAAACGATGCTACACACATAGCCAATTTGTTTTTCAGAGAAGTGGTGAGACTACATGGATTGCCTAGGAGCATAGTCTCAGATAGGGACACTAAATTTATAGGACACTTTAGGAGGACTCTATGGCAGAGGTTGGGGACAAACTTTTCCTTTAGTTCATCATATCACCCTCAGACAGATGGATAGACTGAATTAGTAAAAAGGATTCTGGGAAACTTGTTGAGAAATTTAGTCACTAATCAAGGTCATCAATGGGATCATATTTTGGCACAAGAAGAATTTGCATTCAAAAATTCAGTGAATAGGAGCACAGGGAAAAGTCCATTTGAAATTGTGCATGGTATAAAGCCAAGAGGGATCAAAGAGTAGAGAGATATGAATTAAGAAGAGTTCAGAAGTGATGGAGCAGATGATTTTGCAACAGAAATGTAGAAACTCCATGACATAGTCAGAGAGAAGCTACATGACGGCAGCCAGAAATACAAGAACAAAGTTTATCAAAAGAGGAGAGAAGTTCAATTCAAAGTTGGAGACGAAGTTTTATTTCATTTGAGAAAAGAAAGGTTTCTAAGGGGAACTTATAACAAGTTGAATATGAAGAAGATAGGACCATGCAAGGTTCTCATAAAATTCATAGCCAATGCTTATGAAATTGAGTTGGCGGGCAATGTTGGGATATCACTGATATTCAATGTTGCATACCTGTATCCTTACCGGAGAGATGAGGCAAGAGAATCAGATGATCAGAAATAATTTTAGTGGGAAGAACAATTGCCCACAGCAGAAAAACATCATATGGAGAAAATCATTGAACAGAGAGATGGAAAGAATACCAGTAGGAAGACATATCCTGAATACTTAGTGAAGTGGAAAGATCATCCAATGGAAGATGCAAGTTGGGTCACAAAACCTAATATTTTGAAGCATGGAAAAATAGTATAGGAACTCATGGATAGGAGTCCATGAAAATTTTAACCAGAGGAGTATGATGCAGGAGAATTGCCTTTGAAGTCAAAGATGCAAGAGTGAAGGAAAGGGAAATGACATCTCAACATGACAGAGTTTGAAATCAACATTTAACTCAGAATTAAATCGGGTTGTTGAGATATTTTTTAAAGCAAGATTTTTAAATATGTCATGTTTGTAAAGGCATGAAGGACTATAAGTGGTTGCATATATAGAGTGTTGAATATTATCTGGCAATAAATGTTAGTTATTGTAATATGACAGAGTAGGTAACTGCTAAGAGTTTGATAGGATAGGTTGCAGGCATGACGAGAGAGCTTGTGGAGCCAGTCCTTAGATAGTTTGTTATTGCATTGTAATAGAGATGATATGAGATAGAGAAAGAAATCAATAGAGCATAGTAGAGTAGAAGAAAGAACTACAAGATATGTAATTTTTTTTCATGAATGAATAGAACAGATAGAATTGTCCCAAATCTTGGACTGTGTTCATTTTAATGTGTGATTGAATGAATGTTGTATTATGTGTGTATGTGAGTTAATTTCATTTCGTTCATGTACGATTGTTCGAGAAGTTGATTGTATGAGTTTGTGACAAAACTGGATAAGTTTCAATTATTTCTCTTCTGAAACTCATATGCAAGGTGTGCATATCGACCACAAGGAGTGCATCGATTGAGTCTCAAATTGAATCAAAGGATTTCAGAGAGAAAAAAGGAAAATTAGACAAGGTACAAGGAGTGCACAACATGAAGAAGCAACCAAGCGTCAAAGAACCAGAACAGAGGAACGCCAGGTGGGCAAGAAGAATTTATTTCCAAGAAATACTTCGAACTTATTTTATCGAAATCTTGAGAATGTGAGGAGTGCGTGAGAAATTGAAATCCTTTAAGGATAAAGCTCAGAAGGGATAACACTTTTCATAAGTGTTGACGATATCCAAGAGTTTGACTCGTAGGAGAAACTTTAAAGGCCAAAATGTTTGAATGTTTGAAAAATCTACCAATTCGGAAGAAGGTGAAAGCTCAAGAGGAGGAGTGACAACAACCATCAGATTGGTTGTCGGAAGGATCCTAGACCATCATATCTAATTCCATTGAACCAAGAAGATCGCATGGGAGAAGAACATATCCTAACCATCAGATCTGAGCACAGAGGATCGAAAATCATCCGATCCAAGGTAAAGTGCAAGATCTTTAACTCTTGTGTGCAAAAGAGGGTAGACTGGTCAAAGTCCCAAATACCTAAAGTAGATAGAGGTCGTCAGATCAAGGGACATACACATGTCAAGAGATCATGTGTTTCGGTGAAGGCACTCTGGGAGGAACGAGTGCGTAAGAGTTTGAAACTCTCAAAGCCCAAAGAGCCGAAGCACCAAAGAGCCAAAGAGCCAAAGGGTCGAAGATCTGAAGAGCCAAAGTGTTGAAGAGCTGAAGCGTTGGAGAGTCAAAGAGCCAAAGCACCAAAGAGTCGAAGAGACTAAGCACCGAAGAGCCGAAGATATTTGGACCGTTGGATCGGGGAAGGTATCAGACCATTGATATGAGGAAAGTGGAGTTCGGAGGTTCAAACTTCGAGGAAAGGATAATGAGCTAACTTTTGATTTAGAGAAACGCAAAGTCGCAAAGAAAATCCTAGTCATTGGTTGTGGTTCATTTTAGACCGTTGATATGACCCGAAGGTTTCATGGATTCGGATTTCACAGAATCATGAAGGGGAGATATGGGAGGATGCTAAGTGAGAAGACATGAAGTGCGAAGTCATGAAGCACCTAGAAGCTTAAGCTAGGGTCATAGCCCTAGGTCGTGTGGAGAGAGGAGCCTAGAAAGAGGACCTAGTGCCGCTAAAGAGTTTGTGGGCTCGAGAATCAGGAAGAGTCATTTGACTCACATGCAAAGGCCTGAGGTCTCGATTCGTGAAGCTCCTTTTAGTTAGGTGTGAGGTCACGTGGAGGGAACTCGCACCCAATGCTTGTTCGCGCAGGCAGGGTTTCATAAGGAACTATGGAATTGTTTCATGGAGGTTCCAACAGGGACCTGAAAGAGCTAATCGAGCTTAAATAATTGGAACTATCCTTGACCGGGAGGTCTACAGACCCTACTGAGGTAGGGGGGATGCATCACAACCCCAAGGGAGGATGACCCTTTTCCATTGATTTCGAAGGGGGAGAGATAGTCACATTGATGTGATTGAGATGACTATTGATGTAGAGAAATGTCATGTCTACATGTTTCCATCAATGATTGGTGTTGACATCAATGTTGGTATTGCCATCAATGCCAAAGGGGGAGATTGTTGAAACATGTTGTCATTGATGCCAATGGATTGATTGATTGGTGTCAAAGGATTGATGTCAAGAGATTGATTGATGCCAACATATTGATTTATTGATGTCAAAGGAACAATATCTTGTCATAGCAAACTAATGTAATAAGTATTGTCTTTGATATCAATGGATTGATGTCAAGAGGAATAATATTCATATGATGTCATGTATAGATGAATATGGATCAATGAGTTTTCATTGATATATGAGGATGTATCAATTAATTTTCATTGATATATGTTGCATAGATTAAGTTGTATTGATGTTTTGTCATTGATGGTTTGATGCATTCATGTATTGATCGTTGGATTGTGTGATCATGCATGGAATCAATGACAAAGAGATAATGTCATAGTGATATATGGTCATGGGATATTCCAAGTTAGATTGATTTAAATATGAATCATTATTGTCTTATCATGGTTGATAAGGAGTACAAATGGATAAACTCCAAAGTGGTCCCCTTATGGTGAAATCCATCACGGGAAGATGCTTTGTGGTTGAGTTATCCTAGAAGTATGGTTATATAACCCATGCTTAATTGTGGAATAATGAGATGAAGATGAGTAAATTTTTCAGTGAAATTATTCTAGATTGATATTGCTTATCATGCCATTTACAATGGTATGTGGAACGTCACATAACTCCTCATGGTTTGAGAGTTATGGCCTTACAAAGTTGGAGGACCATCATATGTTGTCTTGAAGCCCCAAAAGGTCAAAGAACTCAAATTTATTGCAAAGAAGAAATTATTTAAAAGTGAAGTGACGAAGTCAAAGAGGATTATTTAAACAATAAAGTGAAGTGACAAAATCAAAGAGGATTATTTAAATAATAAAGCGAAGGGTTGGTTTTACCATACCCCAAAGAATATTATAATCCACAAAAAATTCCATTACATCTTATTGGTTCACTATAATAATTTAATCTATGTAACCAATCTAAAGAGGCTCAGTTCAAACATAATTGTTGGTTGGAACTCCCCCATATTTTTCTAAGTCTCCATGTTCTACTCCCTAGAATCCCCTACCTCCCATTTATGGACCTAAGGCATCCTGAAAACGAAAAGGAGGCGGCAGAATGGAGTAAAAAAAAAGATTATAGTGGTCCCACCAAGACACTTATTTGGGACCTATCCCACTAGGTTCCTCTCTTCACCCTGATTACAGTGATACCTATCATTTTTAACACAATTTGTTTTGTGGACCTGACCCTTCTCCGACACCCTTATTTGGCTCATATCCCTTTGGATCCCCATTTTCTTCCTAATCACAGTGGTACCTATCATTTTACAACCTTATTCTCCATGGTCCCACCCACCCCTCCAAACCCCTTTTATTTCCCCTATACCATTTTCCTGCTCATTTGTCCAAATGACTACCACACGAGCCCAAGAACACAATGCCTTAATTGTTGAAACCCACTAGAACCAGAAAGACATCAAGACTATAAATATCAACCTTAGCTCATTCAATTTGACTATTGATATCCTCAAGGAACAATGTTCCCACATCAAAGACCTCAAATAACACTTCCTGGGTCGTTCCCCAAACCCTTCCTCTTCTGAACAACCATATTATCAGGATGACTATGACTCTTCCCATTACCAAGGTCCTCATACTACCCACTTTTCCTAAGACCTCTGCCCTCCTGGAATTGAGTTGAACAAATTTGATGGATCGGATCCTATAGGATGGGCCACCCAAATGGAACATTATTTCTCTTTGCATGGAATTGCTAATGATTTAGCCAAGATTCATTATGGTGTCTTACATCTCAATCTGAAACAATGACAATGGTGGCAATGGAAAAATAAGGCATGCCATGTGTATGTTGCTTGGACATAGTTTGTGGCCGAACTTTATGACCGCTTTGAGTAAAACTTGGCCATCCCATCTCTCCCATGTGAATCAATTTCTCCATATACTCTCTAAGCACCAATTTTTCCTCTAAAAATATAAATGTGTCTTTGGTGCCTCAGAAATGGAATACCTAGGTCATATTGTCAGCAAGGATGGTGTCCAAGTGGATCCTAAGAAAATTGAATCTATGAAAGATTGGCCTCACCCTAAAACTCTTAAGAGATTGCGTTTTTTCTGGGTTTAACATGATATTATAGGAATTTTGTTCAAAATTATAGAAAGATTGTAGATCCACTCACTTCTCTCCTTAAAAAGAATCCTTTCACTTGGACTTCAGTTGTGGATCATGCCTTCCAAACCTTAAAATATGATATGTTCTTGACCCCTGTCTTAGCCCTCCTAGACTTCACAAAGACATTCGTATTGGAATGTGATGTTGTCGGGAAAGGAATTCGAGCCATCCTCATGCAAGATGGTAGGCCCTTGGCCTTCACTAGCAAACAACTTTTAGAGAGACATTTGGGCCAATCCATTTATGAAAAGAAAATGTTAGCCATTTTTCATGTTGTGGATCTCTAGCATCATCGTTTATTGGGACAATGATTCCAAATGAAAAATGATCATCTGAGTCTCAAGTATTTCCTAGAACAATGAATTTCATTCCCGACACAACAAAAATGGGTGACCGAGCTATTTGGCTATGATTATGAGATCATTTCCAAGAAGGGAAAGGAAAATGTAGTGGTTGATTCTCTTTCCTGAAAATATGAAGAAGATCCTCCCTCTCCTTCATTGTATTGGGTCCAAGATGTTCATCGTGAATGGATGCAAGACCCCAAAATTTCTAGCATGCTCCACCAATTGCAACACAATTCTTTAGTTTTTGTAGGGTACTCTTGGCATAATGAAGAGATTCACTACAAAGTTTGTTTGTATTTATGAAAGAAATCCCAACTTAAATCCACAGTGATTTCTGAACTTCATGCCTCACCCAAAACGGGGCATTCAAGGTTTACCAAAAGCTATGAATAGGTCAAACATTATTTTTTTCTAAGAGGTATGAAACAAGACGCCCGCACCTTTGAGGCTGAATGTGAGGTATTTCAACGCAACAAGGGAGAAACTTTCAAAGCTCCGGGAACACTCCAACCACTTCCAATTTCCCCTGCTATTTGGTGAGATATTTCTATGGATTTCATTGTAGGCTTACCTAAATCGGGCAATAAGTCAGTCATCATGGTAGTTGTAGATCGTCTCTCCAAATATGATCATTTTTGTTCTCTTCAACACCCATTCACAACCTCCATACTGGCTCAAATCTTCATGGATAATATCTTCAAGCTTCATGGCATGCCTATTTATATTGTCTATGACAGAGACCCCACTTTCACCAAGAATTTTTGGCAACAATTGTTCAAGCTACAAGGAACCCAATTACATCTCAACACTTTCTATCACCCCCAAACAGATGGCTAGACTGATGTTATCAACAAGTGTTTCGAAACATATTTGAGATGTTTTTCATATGAGTGGAAAAATTAGTGGGCTCAATGGTTACCCCTATCTGAATGGTGGTACAACACATCTTACCATACAACTACTTGCATGACTCCTTTTGAAGCAATCTATGACAAAAATCCCTCATCATTTCTCTCATATATGTCAGGGATCTCGAAGGTTCAGGAGGTTGAAAAAAATATTACAATCCACGAGGCTATTCTTTGTTCCCTCAAAGAAAATTTGTTCATGTCTCAGAATCGCATGAAGCCACAAGAAGATCAAGGTTGTTTCGAACACCATTTTGTTGAAGGGGGGCAGGTATTTCTTCGACTACAACCTTATAAGAAGACTTCACTGAAAGATCAGCATTGTCATAAACTTGCGCCCAAATTTTATGGTCCTTATACATTTCTCGAGCGTGTGGGATCGATGGCCTATCATTTAGTTCTACCCAGTTAGTTGAAGCTCTATCTTGTTTTTCAATTTTGTTGCTTAAAGAAGGTGATTGGAACTAAGTTCCAAACTCAAACTAGTATCCCTGAGTTGGATGAAGGTTCCATATGGTTGCAACCACAAGTAGTCTTGGCCCAACGAGAGCATCATTTCCATCAATGCGTCATCCAGGAAGTGTTATTCCAATGGAAAGATACACCTATAGAATATGTCAACTGGGAGTTGGCCACCATTCGACAACAATTCCCTCATCTAAAGCCTTGAGGACAAGGTTCTTCTTCAAGGGGGGGGGGGATGTTGGGGACCTAACCTCCCTAACCCCTCACGTAGGTAGAATAATATAGTTCCATGTAATAAAGGCCAATATTAAAAAGGTCTAGAAATAAGCAATAATAATTCAAATGTAAGAATACCTAATAGAAGCTTCCGCTTCTAGAAGGATCTTCCTCTAGATTGTTCTTTTTGATAGATAGATTTAGTATAAATAGGAGTAGAGGGTATGGGAAATCTTATCTTGGATATTATTTTAATAGATCTCTTTTTTGTTGGAGGTTTACCCCTTGAAGAGGCAAGTGAACATTTCTATCAATAATCAAAGTGCTCTTTTTGGTGTTAGTCTGGTATTGTTATGGTATTGTTATGGTTATATCAATGTTTCTCTCCCATTTCTAGCTAAAATATTTTTGTTCTACATACTATTTTATATATGGAATACTACATTGAATTTTATGAGGGGAACATAGAGGGAATGGTTGTCGAAGACACGACGATAAGATGGAGCAATGCAGCAGATTCAAAGCCATGATCACTCATCTCTATAAAGTGTAAAATGTGGCACTGGAAATGGAAGTGGAGGAGCTCGAGATTGAGTTGAATGAGGATGATCCTAATTTCTAGTAGGGGTAGACTTTTTACTCAATCTATGTTTCACCTGTGAATATTTTGAATAATCTCGATGATTCAGTGCAAAGAGAAATGATGACACAATTATAACTTGAGAAGGAGAAAAGGGAGATTCAAGAACAGTAGTAGAGGACCATGTTGGAATCCATTCCTAATAATTTTAATCAAAAATGGAAGGATCCAATGTTGGATATAGTGGATAGGCATATTGCACAGGAGTTGAGAGGTGTGGGGATTTATGCTTCAAATATGCCTGATTGGAAGAAGGACACTTTCTCCAAAGCACCAACATTAGGACAATGGTCAAATATCTTAATTCTTGAACATATGAAGAGAATGACAACCAAGTACTATTTTTCATAGGGGATACTGACTCCTGAAATACCACTCTAGTGTCCCAATATTTTGGTAGTGGAAGAAGCATGAGAAAGAACCATTGCAAAGAATCTATTGTGGTGTGTTGGTTGGGGATATTTTCTGCATTTATCACAACCCTTTTGGATTCAGGTGGGTCATGTAGTTAACATGGAGCCAACAATGATAGAAATGATAGCAGTTCACGTGGTGGTAACAATTATGGTGGCAGTTGTGCTCGTGGTGATGGTGGATATGGAGGGAAGGTGAGATCCTTGACAACAAATGACTTCGATGGTTTCATGATTCATGGTGGTGCTAAGGCTTGTGGATATGTATGTCAAGTGAAAAACTTGGAGGATATATGTAAATTGTTTGACATAATTCCTAAATGTGATAGAGTGTTAAGAACCAAATATCAATATAGCATGGAAAAAACTCAAAATAAGTACTCAACACCTTGGAAAAGAGATAATTTCATATAATAAGCCTCTTCAAGGGGGTAACCTCCTTTTACCCCACATAAATGTTCAAGTACAAGATGACTCCAAATGAAAACATCTCCTTGGTATATATAGGAGACTAGGAGGTATAATTACAGCTAATGGAATAAAGTCGACATAAATAAAATAACATTACTAATGTAATATTCCCCAATTAAGGGGTAATGAGCCAACTTTAGGGCTTAACATTACCCTCCCCTTGAGACAAGTGTTGTCTGCAGTGCTTGAGTAACTCTGGATGCTTATGTATAAAAGACTCATCTTTCCAAGTGGAATCTTCAGCCTGTAGTTTCCTCCATTTAATGAGATACTCTGAAATGGATCTATTCCTCAGCTAGAGAATTCTTGTGTCAGTGATGGCTTCAGGCTCCAATATGATTTTTCCTTCCTTGTCAAGTTCTATAAATATAGTTTGAACTGGGATCTTGTCGCCTATAACCTTCTTTAAGCATGAAACATGGAAAACTGGGTGTACTCATGAAGATGCAGGCAACTCCAATTTATATGCCGTAGTACCAATCTTTTGCAACACCTTATAAGGGCCATAGTATTTTGGTGATAATTTATTATCCTTCTTGGCTTGCTTGAGGGACATCTGTTTGTATGGTTGTAGTCTTAAAAACACCCAATCCCCTACTTAAAAACGTCTTTCACTACGATGTTGATCTACTAGTTGTTTCATGCGATTCTGTGCCATGGTAAGGTTCTCCTTTAAGATTTGGAGAACTTGTTGTTGATGCTCGATGTGATCTTCCACTTCTTGAAACTTAGATTTTTCTTTTAGAGAAGAAATGATGGAAGGAGGGTGGTATCCATAGAGTGCCATAAATGGTGTCATTTTTGTTGCAGTATAAAAGGAAGTGTT